>CAWUHX010000346.1:52943-306343 GCA_963922205.1 Romanomermis culicivorax
AGCAGTGGTATCAACGCAGAGTACTAATTGACCATTGTATTGAGCATCTTTGCTACAAATCGTCAAATAAATTAATAAATTTTTTGTAGCACAAATGTCGGTAGATTCATCTATGTGCAAACATATGGCAAGAGCGTTCTGAAATTTATCATTTTCAGAACTAACCACACTTTTATTTAAATTCCACATTATTTTGTATGTAGAATAAAGTGATCGATGCTTGTTTGGTAAATTCACATTTGAATTTGATGCAGTTTCTAAAGCATCCAAGGTTCGTTTAATATGGAGATCACTGAGATTGTTTAAAAAATCGACAGAATTCAGGCTCAATTCTTGTTGAATAGCTGCGAGAACATTCACCATAAGACCGACAGTTTGTGATTCAGCCTTTGAAAATGCTTTTTCCATAGTTACAATCAAAGCTTGCTGTTGGGGCTTTATAAGGACATTTTCATGATGCTTTTTACTTCTTTGATGTTCTTTCAGAATGCTTTTTCGCCATTTTGAAAACGTTTTACCTGTTGCCCAATCATTGTGGGTATCAGTTTTATTTTATTCACATGTTGAGCATTTGGCACAATTTTCTGATAATTTAATCAACCATGGAAATTCGGTCGACTATTGTGTTTGGAACACTCGATATGTCGATTTCTTTTTTTGATTTTCATCGTCACTAACTATTTCCATTGTATCTAAATTGAGATAAATTGGCTTGTGAGAAAAAATCTGAAGTGAGTCGAGTCTATTCAGTTTGAAAAAGTTGTTTACCTGATACTTTTTGACTGGTTTCAGAGTCATTCTCCACATTTTTTTTCATTAATAATTATTTCTTCAGTTGGTTGCTGCAGTTCTCGTGAAAAAAATCTGTTATCCTTGTCGCCTCGCCATGATTTTTTGGCAATTTCGCATCCATATGACACAAGATGAATAAGAATTAAGAATAACTAATCTAAATTCAGTAAAGAATTAATTAATAAATAATTCTACGCAATTATGAAATTATGACTAAAGAAGTAAGAAAATATTAAACTTGGTTGGGAAATGAGAATTCAAACTTCAGAGCAACAAGTCAAACTTTAGCTGCTGCCTGCAGTCAGCTTGTCTAGCTACCTAGGATTAGGAAGGATCAGGAAGGAAAGGAAATTATCGATTTTTTACAACAATCTTACAGTACTCAATTCATCCTGCTGAAAATTTGTTGACAAATGTGCACTTGACTACCTGAAAAAATTTGTGCCAATTGGCACAAACGCTCAAAATTTTTTGTGCCATTCCAAATCTTTTTGTGCCAAAAACCATGTTTTGGCAAAAAAAAACACTGGTGTGCACCTCGCACCACTGTTTTTTTTCCCCCGGGCCTTTTCCCCAAATGGGGAAAGGGATCAAAATTTTTTTCCCTATTTTCCCGGAGTCGTTTTTTCGCTTAAAAATGCTTACAGACGCTTTATTTACGTGTTTTTGAGCTTTTTCAAGCCTTCTGGTGTTTTCAGACCCGTTAATTCATTAAAATTGAGGAAAAAATTGAAATTTTTTAGTTCAAAGTTTAATCTACAAGCATTGGAACAAACTTTCAAGCAAACTATCCAAGAGCATAATGACTTTGAATTACATGAGAAATCGATGGTTAAGTCTTCTATGATGACAAGTGAGAACCCAAAAGGGATGTTAATCTTTCCGGCGCAAAGCGCCGGAAAAATTTTTCGGGTATTGATATTCTGCGACGCTGGAAAATCAATTTTCCGAACGTTTATTTCAAGAATTAGATTTGAATTTTGTGTTCAAAAGTCGTAATTTCTAGAATTTTACTTGAAAAATTTTAAAACCAGTATAATTTATTTGTAAACTCTCATACTTGGTCGAAAATATATGAGTAAGCAGAGTATAAATTTCCGAAAGATATTTCCATGAAGCATTTGAATTGATTTTACGTTAGAAAAGAAATAATTGCATCAAAAAGCTTAGAGACTTGACGTATTGATCTTTCTCAAAAGGAAAAAATGCGAATCTTCTTTAAATATCATGATAAAATATTGAAGATTACCAATGAAAACATGAGATAATACGTTCAAGATGATGAAAACTATTATAGATTATATGATAAATGAAGGTAGACATGCTAAAAGCCGCGCCCGGGGTTAGTAATGCATAATAATGATTATTAAAGTTATAATCGGCGCGAAGCGCCGGAAAATTTTGAGATTATGACCTTCTAAAACGCACCAAAATGCATCTTTCCTGTATCCGATCCCCGAAATTTTCTTCCCCAAATGGGGAAAGAGCCCAAAAAATTTTTCCCCTTTCCGAATTTTTTTTCCCCAAAAAGCACGATTTGGGGAAAAAAACAGTGCCTCGCACAGTAGTACCTAACTATTTTCTATCAGGCGCGGCCGTTAGCATATCTACCGCGACTTACTAATTAATGCTCAACAGTTTCTATCAATCAAGTTAGCTCGTTTCATTTTCTAATCGTTTACAGTTAATTATGTCGCCGAAAATAGAGATTTTTCATCAAGTCTCTCAATTTTTCCTCTCGATGCTTGGAAGTTTTTAAACGTTTGCAACCTGGACTTTTGCGCTTATTGAAGATGGAAATTGAAGACATCATTCTAGACTGCGATTTTAGAACTTCTATTCATAAATATCTGTTGGAGAGATGTATTTTCTAGCGTTTTAGAATATAAAAACCCGTAAATTTTTCCGGCGCTTCGCTCCGGAATGGGAAACAAATTACAGTTCATCAGTTTGATTTTAATTTACTTCTCAAGGCTGTGAAGGTTCATTTTCCAGCGTTTTAGAAAGTGAAAATCCAAAAAAAATTTCGGCGCTCTGCGCCGAACCAAGAGCTAAATAAAATTAGATGATTCTAATCGGAACCACCAAAATGTCAATAGAGCGGATAAATTCCTGAGAACTCTATCGTTAACATGCTTCACTTGCTCCTGTAGAACACCAATATATTCTTCATGAGCTCTTTTTTAACAAACAGAATTTTCTCAATTTTTTCCTCATTTTTGCAGGTTTCTGACTCCGAATACAACGAAATGCTTGGGTATGCTCTTAAAATGCATAAAAAAGCATCCGTAGCCACATTATAAGCGGTTTCAAAAATGAGGAAAATTTTTGGAAAATGAGGAAAAAAATTTTGGGTCCGGTTCTCATGTGGAAAAAATCTTCGAGAAAAAAAACGGTTAAGTGAAGGCCCAAAAAGATGGTAAAATCCAATTTTGTGTTCAAAAGTCGTAATTTTAGAATTTTACTTGAAAAATTTTGAAATCTGTAATTTATTTGTAAACTCTCATGAACTTGGTGGAAAATATATGGGTAAGAAGATTCCATGAAGCTTTCGAATTGATTTTACGTTAGCAAAGAAATAATCGCAATTAAAAGTATAGAGACTTGACGTATTGATCTTTCTCAAAAGGAAAAAATGCGAATCTTCATTAAATATTATTTTAAAATATTGAAGATTACCAATTAAAACATGAAATAATACGTTTAAGATGGTGAAAACTATTATAGATTAAGTGATAAATGGAGGTAGACATGATAAAAGCCGCGCCTGAGCTACTTAATAAATAATCATGATTATTAAAGTTATAACCGGCGCAAAGCGCCGGAAGATTTTGACATTTGGACCTGCTAAAATGCACCAAAATGCATCTTTTCAATATGAAAACCCCAAATTTTTCTTCCACATTTGTGGAAAGACCTTAAAAAATTTTTCCACATTCCAGATTTTTTTTCCACATTATAGTGCAAATGTGGAAAAAAACATTGGTATGTATAACCGCTTGTCTATACAGACTGCAGTCTGTATATATATGGCCACAGCCACTAAGCATTAGGGACGAAGTGTTAGCAGTGTTTTTTTTGTGCCAAAACATGGTTTTCGGCAAAAAAAATTTGGAACGGCACAAAAAATTTTGAGCGTTTGTGCCAATTGGCACCAAATTTTTGGCTGGTCAAACATAAAATTTCCCTTATTTTTAGACGTCTTAGGGGCTGAAAATGCCAAAATTTTTCGGCGCTTCGCGCCGAGTCAATGAATATAATAATTCCTATTCGTAGATTTGGCCTGAACGCGAAACTATTTCTGTTCGAACAGTGTATTGGTATCCTTACAGCAAACTTTATAGGCTGTCAAGACTGGTGAGTAAAAAGAAATTCTGAATATTCCCTGTTCATTCAGTCAGATTCGGGTTTTAAACCGAAATTCTTATTTTTTGTGTTTGATCGATTCAAACAGAAAAATCGATATCGTTGATAATGGTACAATGTTTAGATCGAAAATTTATACGATTTTCGACTTTATTTTCTCTAGTCTTTACATTGTTGTGAAATAAAAAGAAAATTCGTAGTCGAAAATTGAATATTCAAGACCTATTTAAATTTTATCAACATTCTATTTCTTTTAGGATTTTCGTTAACCATTTTGTTGCGCAGTTTTTTTCTTATCTCACTGACATCATGGTGAGCTGAAAAATAGATTTGGGCACGATTTTTATAAAAAATTAATGCGTTGAACATTAACTTTTTATCAAACTTTTGACAAAACTTTTCCGCAGTTTTCAGATATGTTTCTAGTTGAAAAAAATTTTTTGTTTCAATGGCACAAATTTTTTTAGCCTCTTGTGCCAAATGGCACAAATGTCCGTGCCCAAAAAAACGCTGAGTGTTAGCCCTCTTCTGATTGGCCGAAATTACCGCCCCCAGACGGTTTTTCGCCTAATATGTATTTTTCATTAGTTTTTCCTTTAAAATTTTCCTTTTTGTTAGTTAAAACCATCTAAAACGCATATAATGCATTTTCTACATCCCAAAAATTTTCCCCAATCAACAAGGGGGCGGTAATTTTGGTCAATCAAAAGAGGGCTAAACGCTATAGGGTGGGTGTGAACCAGACGCAGTAATACCCCAAATCAAACCTTCTTGGCTAACGAGTATGTAGCATACCTGTAAATTGGGGGGGGGGAATTCTAGGACAATTCGCCCCCAGTAGTTCACGCCCAACAATTCGCCCCTGGTAATTTGCCCCCACTGCAGTTCGCCCCCGGACAATTCGCCCCTGGTATACCTAGGTGATTTAAAAGCAACTCCATGATATGTTATGTAAAATATCTCCAGTCATTTCTCCTATTAGGTAATCATATTTTATGTGAAGCATAAAGAAGAGAGAGAGAGAGAGAGAGAGAGAGAGAGAGAGAGCAATGAAGATTATGACAAAGTACCACAATTATTCTACGTGTGACTATCGTGTTCTTCACTACCTTTTTTATGACAACTTTGTGGTGTACGAAAAACAAAAAAGAATAAAAATAAAAAAAAGAAAAGAAAAATATAATGGAAAAAATCAGAAAAGGAGAATGAGTAAAAAGTAATCAAAAAAATATAGAAGGAGAAACTAAACAAGAAAGATGAAAGACAAAAAAGAGGAATACAAGAAAGAAAATTAAACAAAAAAAGAAACAAAAAACAAATGCAGATCGAAGAACATAAATGACTCGTAATTCTGCCTATGATATCCATGTTACAAATAAAAGTTCTGTGTAATTTTTCCCCGGTATTCACGCCATCAGACTAAAATTTGGCATGGTTTCTGGGGACTAGGACACCATCATTACAAACCTGAAAAAATATGGATTTGTAAATTGCCAGTGTTGAGATTTTTCACACATTTTTGGTTGAAATTGGTTATTTTCAGTCAGATAAACTCGAAGCCACACATTTTGTTTCAAGTGGAAAAACAACCGGCCACTTCAATTTTAGGGATCTAGTGCTCAAACGCCTGTATTGCTGACTGTAAGAGTAGAAAAGACTTATACTGACTTAGTACTAACCGCACCAGTAAAAAGCCCTAATTCAAAGAAAATGAAAAAAAATTATTTGTGGACCTTTATTTGCAGCATTGATGTAGACTTTTTTCTTCTTGTACATAATACTTGCACTATGCATGCAGAATTCATAAATAAACATGCTATTTCGGCTGGGAAAAATCCCTAGGTTTAGTGTATAGATGAGTACAAATAGTTTATTAGAAAATGCCCCGATGGGGCAGAAAAAAGAAGAATAAACTTGTTTTGATAGTATCCATGCTAGAAAAAGATAGTGGACTAAATTTTTGAGAACTTGGGTCAAAGTTGTGAAAAATTCACTTTATTCATATTGGATTTTCATTCTTTCTCAAAATAATTTTCTATGTCTGTGAAAAAGTATTCTGCAGCATCGTGCATTTTGTCCTTCCCCTGGCATCAACTACAGTAAAATTTTTCTATATGAAAATTATATGCACATGACTTCAAATGTGAGGAAATGGTAAATCAATAGCATTCCAACTTCCGACCAATTCGAAACTTCTACCTCTCACACTAGCTGAAAAATAGTGAGAGGGGCATATTATAGTTATTTTTAGAACTATAAACGAACCTGAGGTTGGTTGCACTAACCCAACATGAGGATAATCTCAACGTCGGGATTAAATTGATGATCCTGAGTTTAAGCTATCCACAATGTCCAAATTATTTTCTTCCAATGCAGAAACCATACTCACTTCAGGATTAACTAATACTGAAGTTTAAGTTCGAGTTTGGGAATTGCAGAAAATTTTACATTCATTTGCTTAAGAGATGAGAAAATTATGTGAAAATGTTAGTGCAACCCGACAGCTCGAGCTGAGGATAATCTCGACATTGAGCTCGTTCTAGTCTTGATGCCACTCAAATTATACCGAACCTGAGATCAAACCGAGTCGCCTTTTTTGAGATTATTTTGAGCTCGAACTTAGACCCCTTTAGTGCAACTAGGCCTTGGTTACAGTCATTGGACACTGATCTGCAAATGAGAGAACAGGGTAAAGCATACAAAAATGCACCTGATTTAGGCCTGCCTATATCAGGAGTGTGCGCGAAATACCGTACCCAGTTCTACCCGACTCTACTCGCACTCCCATGGCAACAGTACGACTTTTTTGAAAGCAAGATCGGAGCGACAAAGATGGGTGAAATTGCTTCCCATTTGCAATCCCGCAAAAAACGCTCTTTCTACAAATTTCAGTTTAAATCCAAAAACTGTGAATGATGCTATTTTGTTCACTAGTCAAATAGAAGAGAATAAATTTGTTTGTAGTTTGCAATCAGTAGAACTTACGGAGTGAACTCTATACGATATGTTATATAAAATGAGTGAATGAAACGTATCTTGCACAATCAATTTAGTCCTTAGAACACTTTGTGCTGTAGCTCTTTTTTCTTAAAAAAAAGCTGAATGAGGTTTTATGTGCCACTTTCCCACAGTTGATTCCTTTTGTTGACACTAAATTCAGTAAAAATGTTTAACACAGTTGGCAAAGATGTGTGAGAGGGGATATGGACAAGGGTTTTGAAACTGGAAAATTTGTTTGTGCAAAAAAATTTTTGTCAGCTTTTTTTAAATTTTTTGTCTCAAAAAACGCCAAGAAACCAAGGTCCACGCCTGTACCCTCCTCTAAATTTCAGGGATGCACATGTTTGGTTGGAAAGTGTGGTGATGCACTCAGCTGCAGAATATACTTTTTCACAGACATGGAAAATTTTTTTGAGAAAGAATGAAAATCCAATATGAAGAAAGTGAATTTTTTCCAACTTTGACCCAAGTTCTCAAAAATCTAGTCCACTTTTTTTCTAGCATGGCAACTATTGAGGCAAGTATATTCTTCTATTTTCTGTCCCATCAGGAAACTTTCTATTAAACTAGTTCACATCTTTTTAGTGGGCCCCAACCATGCACGAAAACCTTTATAAGAAGCACATTGAAGTTTTCAATTGGTCATCTTCACGTCAAAAAACAATAAAAAACCATCTTCAAGGTACGAATTCTCACTTTCAGTAAAAGTAAAAGATGTATAAACTGCATAGTATATACTTAAAGAGACGTTGTTAACAGACTGAGAAGTGGTCATATCTATTGAATTCCTCATGGTCTAGAATCCTTCAACCCAAAAAATCACAGAAATACCAAAAAATCACAAAAATACCCAAAAACCCCTTCCACCAAAAATCACGAAAATACGCTTGTTTACACCGGGATAATTTTTTGTGTACAGTGATCACATTCATTGAGTTTCTCGTGATGGAAAATCCCTTCCACAAGAAAATTATGGCAATACACTGCACCCAGGATAATTGTTCGTGTACTGTAAAGCGCAATACACTGCACCCGGGATAATTGTTTGTGTACTGTCAAGTGACTGCAAATTCCCAATGGTTGAAAACCTTTGCAGCCCAAAAATCCCAATATGGCTATGGGTTCAATTGAAACTGCAAAAAAATTAGTAGTGCATTATGCCGCAAAAAATTATTTTCTTGAAGCCATAAGTGTTATATAACAAAATTGCCAAATTTCGTCTTTCACGGTACTTTGGACCACCATATAATTAAATTGAGGAAATATTTTTAAAAAATGGAAAATCGCATTTGAGATTGCACCTCCAAGATGCTCAGGCCGAAGTATGGAGCTTGGATATGACACACCCGTTGCTGGGCATGGTGGAACTGGGGGGCCTTTAAAAAATGCGTTTTCGCATGTTTTTGGGGCCCCACCCAAGCACCACTTGCAGATAGAGGCGAAATGACAAAGGGCACCCCATAGTTTGCCCCTATGCCCAAAATTATGAAAAAACCCGAAGGTTCTAGCTCTCAACGTTGTTGCTCTAGAGGCGGAGGCATGAAATTTGAGGTCCAAGTATATTATAGGTTGATGCTATCGCGCCACCTATGATGCTACTACTGCTAACAACATAGTGGAATTATTCTTAAATCTGAATTTTTTAAATTAAAAAACAGTGAATTGGGGGTCAATTACTGGGGGCGAACTGCAGTTGGGGCAAATTACCAGGGGCGAATTGTCCGTATCCCAATTGGGGGGTAGGACCCCACCCCCAACTTGATCGAACCCTATACCCAAATGTTGGGACCCCCACCCCTAACGTGGTCGACCCTATGCCCAACCCCCCCCTCCCCAAACTTCGAAAAATTGGGAAAAGTTAGGAAAAAAATGAGTTTTTTGACCTTCTTTGGGGAAATCTTACAGGTATGGAGTATGTTGGAACTTGTGTAGTTTAGGGGATATTCTGAATTTTTTTCTAAAATCTTTAGAAATTTGCACATTTCCGACTGAAATGATGATGCTGATAACGAATATGTCAATAGTTTTCCATAAAATCAAATATCTTGAGTGGAAACAGGGTGTCCTATGAAATTTTTTGGTATTAGTGGAGCTGGTTGACACCCGTTTAACACGTACACGCTATAAGATATACATAATAGAAAAGATATAACAGTGATGTACGTTCGTTTTAACAGGCAAGCTACGCTGCCATCAACAGAAGAAGGGTGATTTTAGCACCCATTCCTCAAGGCAGTATTATGTGCGTAGTTTTTAGTAAATCTTTCCTCCCGAAAAATGGAGCTTGGAAAAATATGGTAAAAGGAATAGAGGAAAAAATTGAAAGAAAAACGAAAATCCAACAGAAAAAGAACAAAGTAACAAATGAAAAAAGAAAAATATAAAAGAAAAAACGTCCCAAGGACGCAGCGCTGAGGCTCCTCCAAATGAAGTTGTTAGTTTAAATAGTATCGAGGGTCTTACAGGAATGCTCTTCCAAATGATGTTGTTAGTTACATAAAATAGTATCAAGGGTCTTAAAGGAATATAGTGTTTATTCTTTCTGATGAAATTGTGTAGTGGTAAACGCATAGCATCATTTTTTACTCCAGGCGCTTAAATACAGCGTGGTAGAGGGGCTGCTAAAATCACCCTCCTTCTGTTGATGGCATCGTAGCTTGCCTGTTAAAATGAACGTACATCAGTGTTATTTCTTTTCTATTATGTATATCTTATAGCGTGTACGTGTTAAACGGGTGTCAACCAGCTCCACTAATACCAATTTTTTTTCTAAATTGCATATTTGTGATCATGTTAAGCCCTATTCAGAAGTAAAAAATCCAAGGATTTTCGTCGGTGACATTCGGCGACTCTATAGAATGAATAGGCAATTTCCAGAAGGCTCGATTCAGAAGTGGAAAAGTCCTAAGATTTTTGTCGCCGACAATCGGCGACTGTGCTTCTAAATTGGGCTACATGAGTAAACTGATGATGCTGATCACGAATATGTCAGTAGCTTACCGTGCTAAAACATTTGCTGGGAGGTTTGCATTTTTATAAACCTATAGTATAGTGTATAAAACATCAGTTTACACTTTATGTAATTACAATCAGTGTTTTTTTTGCACGAGCTGTTTTGCACGGTGCAAAAGAATTACCAAAAAAGTTTTGCACGCCAAAAATTTTTTTGTACCATAAACGCTGTTTTTTTGCCCGGGGTCTTTTCCCGATATGGGGGAAAGGGTCAATTGGAAAAAAATCGGGTAAAATTGATTTCGGGCGCCAAGCGCCCGAAATGAATATACCTTCCGTTCATACCATTAATAGTTATTTTTTAATTATTACAGGTAAAATGGAAGCGCGGAAAGAAAAAATGACGAAATTTGAACGACTGGTTCAAATTCCGCAGGGTATTTTGCCATAAGATTCACATATACCTATTTTCAGACTTTTATGTATATTACGCAAATTTTCAGACCATGTTGAAAATATTACCATTTATTGTCGAAGGTCAACGAATTTGGAAATCTAATTTGAGTTTAGTATTCTAATAATTCCGATTTTCATTGATTTCTGTGATTAGTGAGTAGATATTTATTTTTCCTTTGAAATTTTCCTTAGGCTTAGGGTACAGCAGCTTGTTAGTTTAAATAGTATCAAGGGTGTTAAAGGAATATAGTGTTGATACCTTCTGGGGAAATTGTGTAGTGGTACATGCATTAAGTTCATAGGCTGGTGGACCAGATTCGATTCTTGGTGTAGGTATAGGATTTTTCTGTAGGGGTCACTCCGCGCATTGAAAATGTGCTGGTTGGCTTTCTCAAGTGTTAAACTACTTGTAAAAGCCCAAGTTGAGCAAATTTGAGAGTTTCAGCTAAAATATACTCGTTCCAAAAATCTTAAAAATCAGAGTTGAATTTTGTGTTCATAAATCTTAATTTCCAGAAATTTTATTATTTGAGAAATTTTAAAACCAATAATTTGTTCGTAATCTTCTATAAATTTGGCCGGAAAGCTATGAGTCAGAAGCGTAGAAATTTTCCAAAAGTACCACCATGAAGCTTTTGAATTTTTTTTACGTTAAGAAAGAAACAAACGTTTCAAAAAGTGTTGATCTTTCTCAAAAAATGTATGAAGGAAAAAATGCGGATATCGTCATTAAATATTAAGATATAATATGCGAGATTGCCCATTAAACATTAAATAATACTTTCAAATTATGAAAACTATTAAAGATTAAATGGTAAGAAAAGTTAGACATGCTAAAAACCACGCCTGAGCTTGGTAATAAATAATTATTGTTAAAGTTATAAACGACGCCGGAAAATTTTAAGATTTGGACCTACTAAAATGCGCCAAAATGCATCTTTTCTATATGAAAACCCCAAATTTGTTTTCCACATTTGATAAATATTTTTACACGGTGCAAAAAATCTGAAAAAAAAGTTTTGCACGAGCGGAAAAAGTTTTGCACAGTGCGAAAAAACACTGATTACAATAGTCAATAATTCACTCCGAGTCAGTGCAGTGCGTATTATTTGGTCGCTTCTGTTGCTCTATTGTGTGACATCATTCAAGTTTTATCGACTTACCAAATTTCAAGGGAAAAAACTGATTTTGTCATAATTCGTAAGAAATGCAAATTTGGGAAGATTATGCTACACCTACACAATAAGCTACAGGCTGATAAAAATGCAAATCACATGGTCAATATAATTGATAGAATGGAAACCTACTGCCATATTCGTGATCAGCATCATCGATTTACCTGTAACATGATCACAACTATGTAAATTTGGAAAAAAATTTTGTCATAGAGGGACACCCTGTTTTCAGTCAAAATATTTGATTTTATGGAAAACTATTGACATATTCATAGTCAGCATCATCATTTTAGTCGGAAATACATGCAAATTTGGGAAAACTTTGGTAAAAAATTTCGTACCTGCTAAGCTACTCAAGTGCCAACTATACCCGTCGCGGCCGCGCGGCTGTTTAGCCAAGACGGTATGTTTCGGCTAAACAGCCGCGCGGCGCCACTGCCCTGTTTTTTCCCAAATCGGACTTTTTGGGAGGAAAAATTCGGTGAAGGGAAAAAAATTTTAGGCTTTTTCCCTACTTGAGGACGAAAATTTTGGGGATCGGATACAGAAAATATGCATTTTGGTTCATTTTAGAAGGTCATAATCTCAAAATCTTCCGCCGCTTCGCGCCGGTTATAACTTTTATTATCGTTATTATGTATTAACCAGCGCAGGCGCGGCTTTTAGCATGTCTACCTTCGTTTATCACTAAATCTATAATAGTTTCCATCATCTTTAACGTATTATCTCATGTTTTAATTGGTAATTTTCAATATTTCAAATGAAGATTTGCATTTATTCCTTGGCACAGTTTTTGAGAAAGATCAATACGCATACCTGTAAGAGGTCCGACCAGTTGGGGGGGGGGCGTAAATCCGAAATTTTGGGGGAGGGGGTCGAAAAAAGTCGAAATTTTTCCTAAAAGCCAAAAACATACACTTTTTTGCCAATTTTTTCGAATTTTTTCCAAACTGGGGGGTTAGGTATATGGTTGGCCAAGTTGGGAGGTCCCCCCAACCCCCCCCCCACCAACTACAGGTATTTCAATATGTCAAGTCTCTAAGTTTTTTGAAGCGATATTTTTTCCTAACGTAAAATCAATTCAAAAGCTTCATGGAAGTAGTTTTCGTAAATTCCTACTCTTCTTACTCATATCTTTTCGGCCAAGTTCATGAGAGTTAACAAATAAATTACTGGTTTTAAAATTTTGCAAATAAAATTCTAGAAATTACGACTTTTGAACACAAAATTCGTATCTAATTCTTGAAATAAATGTTCGGAAAATTGATATTCCAGCATAGCATGTCAATACTCAAAAAAATTTTCCGGCGCTCAAAAACACTTAAATAAAGCGTCTATGAGCATTTTTAAGTGGAAAAACGACGGCTAAATTTTATAAGTGGGTTCCCGGCCTTCAGCCTAATTACTGTATATAAGTTTTTTGTTAATTTTGAGCATAGATTTCTGTGACTAGTGAGTACACATTTATGTTTCCTTTAAAATTTTCCTTTGGCTTAGGCTTAGGGTACAGCAGCTGCGCCCCAAGGGCGTAAATACGAATAGTATAGTGTAAATACGAATAATACAGAAAATCTCATGGACGTGACAAAACGCACGTGCGAATCGAGCTTTAAAAAATGACTCAATTTAGATCGAAAACAGAGCATATTGTTCGAACGAATGATATCATTGGGTAAGGAATTCCAAACATCATATTTCGCAAGCAAAAGTCATGTTTTAAAGCATTAGAATTATATTTCGATTCATAAAATTTAAATAAGTTGGAAGCACGATAATTGAATTGACTCAAAGTGAAAAACAAATTGGATGGAATAACTTTAAATTTAAAAATTAAGAACAGGTAAGATAAGTCATTACGCATACGTCTATATGTGAGGTCATCAAGGCCAGATTTGTCGAGTCGCTCCTTATAGCTTAAACCTTTATAACCAAAAGTCTTTTTGTAAACCTTCGTTGAACTTTTTCTACCAATTTGGTATCCCCAACCAGACAAGGATTCCAGAGTGGTGAACCATATTCCAGAATAGGGAGAACTTATAGGATTTAAAAGCCCTGATTTTTAATTCATTAAAGTTAGAGTGAAAACATTTTAAGATCAAATTTGCCACCCTAGATGCTTTTTCAACCACATAATTACAGTGGGAAGTTGCAGACAAATTTTTCATTGAACAAAACACCAAGATACTTCATCTCAGAAACAGTAGGAATCAGAAAATCGTTTATATAATAATGTTTATACTTTCTGGTGAAAATGTGTAGTGGTAAACGAATTAAGTTCATAGGCTGGTGGACCAGGTTCGATTCTTGAAGTAGGTAGGATTTTTCTATAGTGACAAGGAGTATGTGACATGTGTGCATATTATTACACAAATAAGTTCCTGAATGCCATGAGCTCTGGATTTTCGAACTGATCTGGATAGCTGGCATCTTGAGGAGTCCGAAAATTCCAGTTTGGACCATAATTGGGAAGGGAACCGACTTGTAAAAAATTCGAAAACGACTTCGGAAAAATGAGGGAAAAATTTTGACGCCTTTCCCCATTTGGGGAAAAGGCCCGGGGAAAAACAGTGTTTCTAAGATGCATTGATTGATTCAAAGCAACAACTGTTACGAGTTTTTTTACTGATAATGCTATACTCGTATGTTTTTAAATAAGGTATATAAATTTTGAACTGTTGTTCTTTTTTTGATTCTTTTTTGCATCTTAAATTTTTACGTACCTGTTATAGTGAAAATATGTGTCAAAACCTATCAAAAATGAACGTTTTCACCTGCCGGGAATTTTTTTTTGAAAATCGCTATGAACTCTGAGTGTAGAAAAAAAATTTTTACCATTGGCACAAATTTTTGCCTCTTGTGCCAATTGGCACAAATGACCCTGCACAAAAAAAACGTTAATGATTAGCTCCCCAACTTTCAGTTATCGACGGCTACTCCCTCAGTTGGCCGAAAATCGGCGAAGTAATGTTCAGTAGTAGTTTTAAACGGTTTTTTTGTGCTCGGACATCTGCTCCAATTGGCACAGAAGGCCAAAAAAATTTGTGCCAATGGCACAAACAATTTTTTCCCCTAGAAACATTACTGAAAATTTCGGGAAGGTTTTAGGCCAAAAGTTTGATAAAAATAGGACTGTGCTTAACGCATTAATTTTTTGTAAAAAGCGTGCCCAACCTATTTTTTCAGCTAACCATGTCAGTGAGAAAATAAAAAACTGTGCAAGAAAATGGTTTACGACGACTCAAAAAATAGAATGATGGGAAAATTTAAATAACTCTAAAATTGTTCAGGAAGTTCACGCAGTTTTTTTCGCGGAGACCCATTCGCCATTTGGAGGAAGACGTCCAAATTTTTTTCGCCATTTTTGCCATATCGTTTTTTTGCTTTATAATGTCACCATATGCTTTGTTTACGCTTTTTTGAGCTTTTCTGAACATATTCATGCTTCTGCGCAGCCATTAATTTAACAAAAATGAAGAAAAAAATTTCGATTTTTGGGTCACATAATGATGAAATTTATCAAAATTTATAGTGACAAAAAGCTTATCAAAAAACCAAAGCGAGGAAAACCTAAATTGCATACAGATTTTCTCGGCTGACTGCTTAGCCAAAATGAAGAAACATAGACTGCAGTTAAATCATTCCTCTTTCCAACGCGAAGCGCCGGAGAATTTTCGGATGCCGATACCCTAGAACATTGGAAGATGGATTTTTTCAAGATTTATTTCATGATTTAAAATTTGATTTTTCCGGCCTATTGATATCCACGCTTGAAAAATGTGCGGATATTTTCAACCTGCTTAACCAGGTAGGAAATCAGCTTGAAGTCTACGATGTTTAATAAATTTGGGTGAAACAACAAAATTCATGATTTTCGTAAATAAATAGACAGTGCCAAAAATTTTTTGAATTTTTGGTACTAGAAAGCTAGAAAATGAATCTTTTCAACATTTACTTCCTTGATAAATGGTCCCGTTTTGCATTCAATTCAATCATTTTTTATAGTCGGTCAAAATGAAAAAAATCATATTGAAAGCATGCCATACCTGTCCTTGGGGTGGGTTGGTGGACTCGCCAAACTTGGCCAACCTACCCAACCCCCGCAAGCTCGGAAAAATTGGGAAAAAGTGCTTTTTTTAAATTTTGTCGACCCCATCCCCAAATTTCGAGTCTATCCCCCCAACTGGTCGGACCTCTTACAGGTATGAAGCATGCCATTTAATTTGAAAAAACAGACAAGCAACCAAAAATTTGGATTTTTCAACCAGCAACAGTGTTTTTTTGTACCCGGTCCATTTGTACTGGTACAAACGACCTCTCAAAAACCGTTTGTACGCCAAAATCTTTTTTTATTGTAATGAAATGCAACAAACATAATGTGAAATATGAATATGTAATCCATTTTCACGAGGCATAGAACATAACTAGTGAAATACTCCACAAAAAGCCTTTATTATTATGCCATAAGCTGCTAGTTTGTCTTTGTCGATGGGGACACATAACAAACAAGTCTTAACAAGTCCATTGATACCGAATACTGATTACTGTTGTGTGATGAAAAATTTTTTTGTGCTAAAATTTTTTTTTGTTGGTACAAACGAAGCCAAAATTTTTGTTTCCCCTCTGGACCGTTTCGTTTGTACAGTACAAAAAAAACACTGACCAGCAATATCTGTCACTATTCCAAACTGATGATGTTTCAATCATTTGCCGAATGCAAAAAATATGTTCACATCACAAAGTTCAAAAATTTGTCAAGACTGCAGAAACATTGATAAGGGTTGGGACCCCCCGCCCCAACTTGGTCGGACCCTATACCCAAATATTTGTGTTTGGAAAAAAGAAGTTTTTTTTACTGTATTGGGAAAATTTTCGAAATTTTCGGTATTTATTTGACTGTTTTGGGTTTTTGGGAACCCCTCCAAAATTTTTAGAAACTGGGTACCCAACAGAGGTCCCCAAGGTCGAAAATTCAGGTAGGGGTAAAATCTTAAATTTTAAGGGTAGTACTTGAAATATGCCGTGACCTTTTTTTTGTCCACTTTTTGCTAAGGAGGGGGGAGTTGTAGTTTCTCGAACTTACAAAACTGATTAATGCCCTACTTTATGCTTTTTACATTCAAAAAACATTTACTATTTCAACTCCATTTTCCAGCTCCCAATCATGCAACTTAAATGCACTAATTATACGTACAGAATAGTCACTTTGAGGACTGTTGTGTCAACTGATTCCTGCACATTTCAAGAATCGGGCACAACATACGTTTGGAAACATTGTTTCAACCAGCATCTTCAGCAGTATGGGCTTATCCCATCAATGATTAGGCTTGGAACAGTGCTTCCAATTGAGAGTCCTGATGCTGAATGTGGCTTCAGTATTATTAATCCCATTAGACTATGAACTACATGTTTGAAATCAAGTACCACTCCTGATCCACGTCAACAGACCTCACATGTCTCAACTCATAGCAGGAACGTATGCCACAGCCTGGGTAACCATATGCGCACAGAAGACCTAACGCAGAAGCGGGGAAAAGGAAAGGAGAGCATGAAGAGGCAGAATTTTAAGAACATAATGTTTTTCTTCCCAAGGGGCGATTTTTTGATTAATCACATATACATAACGCATTATTTCATCTCCCAATTATATTTATAATGATTTCCTACAAGTAGTATACATTAATGTGCTGATATCCTTTCCTAAAAATCACTATATGGCACACAAGTTGCATACTTTCTCGTTATCATTTGCTCAGTAAATTTGTCAAAAAGAGCAGTGAGTAATTCCTCAGAATCACACATTCTGCAATTTTTCTCGAATTAGTATAACCTACTGGGGAGAGGATGAAGTCTACCAAAGTTTTTTGCTATAGTGAGCTGTTTTTATGGGGGTAGTAAATGAATTTCCAAATCTAAGAGGGGGGTAATACCCCCCATACCCCCCATGGGGTGCTCTGGTACCCAACCCCACAAATTTTGAGTTTGCCACCTCAACCACTGTTTTTCCCGACCTTCTGGCCTTTTTTGTGGGAAGAGCTTGAAAAATTTTCCACTTTGCGTTGTGCTCTTTCAAATGAGTTAATTTTGAGAGTGATGAAAATATTTCAAAACTTCGCATCAAAATCATCAAAATTTCGGTTTACCAGTTGTCATCTTCAAACAACTGGCTCCTATACCCTTTAAAAAGAAGCTCACTATTTCATTCCCTACTGGCAAATTACCAAATATTTGGAAAACAGCAAATGTAATACCACTATTAAAAAAGGTGAAATTAGTGCCGTCAGTAACCACAGATCAAAAAATCAATCAAAACACAATTAATGAATTTGCTCACGACGAATAAATATTTGTATCAAAACTAATTCTGTTTTATGTCCGAAAGATCATGTAAAATTCGATTCTTCTTATACGTACATGAAGTATTTAGTGCCGAATATTGATATCCGTCGATGATTTGGATTTTTCTAAAGCTTTTGATACAGTTTCACATCCGAAATTATTATTTAAATTACTCCGTTAGGGAATAGCAGGCAATCTGGTGAATTAGATGGAAGATTATTGTCGTGGAAGACAGCAGAAAGTTAGTATCATGAAAGCTTATTCTAGCGAACCTAGCGTTTTTGAGTGATGTACCTCAACGGAGTGTTTTAGAACCTCTGATTTTTGTTGATGATGTTGAAATCTATGCACAGGCGACTGTAAATATAACTACAACATACTCTGAATCTTGTGGCGAAATTGTCAGCAGATTTTCAAGATATAGGATCGATGTTGAACTTCTGCTCAAGCGTGTTGAAGGTTTAGGTCTCATGTCAACGGAAAATGTGAAATTCGATGAACATAGTACAGTAATAGAAAATGCTTATGTTAGACTTCATATTATTTTTAGACGCCTTCATAGTGAAGATGTTTTCCTAATAAATTAAGCTTATAAAGTTTATGTGAAACCTTTACTTAAATACGCCACGACTACATGATCACTCCACTCACTAGCCAGCGAAACTTGAAAATGTACCAAAGTGTTTCTCTAAATGTGACAAATTTCTTGAACTATTCTTATCCTGAGAGACTTGCTACTCTGGCACTAGATCGTTTGGGAAAAAAGAGTCATAAACGACTATATAACTGACAGTAATAATAATAATAATAACCATAAATAATTTATTATGAATAATATAAACGTGAAAACGTTTTAAGAACAGTTAACGATAGTCGATGAAACGCTAACGCACGCCCCTACAAAAAAATCAAAATTAATTTCGGTTAAATACCTTTTGAAAGCTGCAAAAAATATCTTATGAAGAAACTGATTTGAAGTTTTATAAACAGAAGTGTCAACAAAACTCCCTCAACAAATATATTCCGCAAGTTATAATAGGGTATTTAAAGCTTTATTGGAAAAATTTGATTTTGTTCAGAATGTAAGTGCGCCAGCTTTTTGGACCATGCATAGCAAAATATTATATTCTGTCACGGCAACTGTGTATTCTGATTCGCCATTTCACGTATTACGCCCGACGCGTAGGAACCGCGTCGAGCATTTTTGCATGTGAAACGCGTTTTTTTTATTTTTCACTCGTGGAAAATAATTTTGAGCCCGTTCCACACTTGTGGAAAAAAGTTCGTGGAAAAATAAGTAAAGATTTGCTAGAGGTCAAAACTCCCCAGCCCCCACTTACGTGTATTGTAAGCCACTATTCGTTTTGATTTTGAGAATTTCACTCCTCTTCATAGAGCTGTAGTTCAACTTCGACTGCGAATAAAATGGGTAACTGAATCCAGATCCGTTGGAAAATTTTTATTAACTTCGACTTGATATTACTTGATATTGCCAATATTTGAAACCCGGTCGCTGATCAATACCACAACTCAAATTCACCACATTGTTCCACCGTTTTTTTCCGACTTTCTTTCCACATTTGCGGAAAGACATTATGTGCAAAAAGTTTCGCCAATTTTTTGCAAAATTTTGTTCATTTTGCATTATTTATGTACTCCGAAAAACTTGAGCAGCTTAATCGTATTTCAATACTGCAGAGCCATCATATAATGATAATGATGATAAGCATAATGTCGATGAATAAGGATAATGATGATGATGATGATCCACATAACCGTTATTTTGGCAAATAAATGTTGTCATGGATCTTCATTCTTTCTCTGTTCCATAAATCTAAATGTTTAATTTAAAAATATCCGCTGGGACTGTTTCGAATTTGTTGAAAGGCCCAACAGTTTGCATTGGAAAATTTGGCCTTTGAATTTGTCTATATAAATTTTTTGCTTTCGGACATTGATTTAGACGTCAGAAAATAGTTAAAAAACTTTTGCGCTCTTTATTAAACGACAAAAGTAAAATTTTTGATGCATTCAATCATTCTACTGTTAAGGACAAATAAGTGTGTCTAACCAACATTCCGTTCCTTTCATTTGTCAATGTTTTTCGTGTTCTGTCTTATATTTTCAGTTTTTCTCCAATTCTGTCCACTCCACCGGAAGAAGTCTCTGCAACGTTTTTTATAGTCTGTTCATTTTGAAAAGGGAATAGCAATCTAAACGTTTTTGCCTCATAATCAGAGGTAAAAAAGGTCAGATTTTTCAGGTAGGGGTAAAGTTGAAAATTTTCGGGGGTAGTGTAGATATAAATGTGACTTACCACGTTATTTTGTCTCAAAATTAGACAACTAGCGATCAATTTTTAGAACTTTAGGCAGGGGTAGTACTCCCCTCCTTTCCCTCTCCATGGGGTAGTCTGCTCATAATCAAGGAATTTTAATGACGAGGAAAATGTTCATTAAATACTGCGTAACAAGCGTTTCGTTTTTTGAGAAAACTTACGGTGCATTGTTTACTTCAAAAAATTTGAATAAACTGTATTGTTGGTCATTTTTCTACGGGTAATTTCTAAATTGATTCTTTAATTTGTCCTGAAATTTATCTTGCTTAAATCAAAGTTTTTGGCCGAGGAATTCCATTTCCGTTTATTTTAGATTGATTGAGAATGTACGGCGAAAAAGCTCTTGAACTTATCAAAGATTTGCAAAGAAATCCTGGTCTTGTTCCACCGTATAACGTGAGTTGCTTATGCTTTACTCTATTACGAGTAATATGTCGACCTATGTAACACTAACAGGTGGCTTGCCTATTGACTGAATCCGTTTCTTTTGAACTTGAAATATATTCTCTCTTTAGTGGATGACGGTTCAGTTATTCATCAGATTCATATTGATGTCCTCATTAATTTGTGAATTGTTGAAATTAGGGAAAAGTTAATGTTCACGAAAAATCATTTCACACATACATGTGATTGGGGAAAGCGCCGTAAAAACAGCCACCACCGGAAATCGTCGCCATACGGCGACCGTGACACCCTTTAGATTTCCCAATCATATGGCTGAAACCCCATTCTTTTGACTGAAAACAGTCAATTTTATGTAGAATATCGCTATTGTTCAACTAAAAATGTCAATTTTCGGCGGTTCACGCCTGTATTTCCATAGTTTTTCAGGCAAAAATTACTGTTTTTGAACCGTTTTCTAATGTTTTGGGTGGAAAAAATCAAAATTTTTCTCCTTCATTGACACCCTAAAATTTTAGGCAGTTAATGACTTCACGCATTAAAACCTCGCTTTACCAAATAGACCTCAGAGCTCCGTGCACTTATGATTCTACAGGTTCACGTGACCGTTATAAATCATTTCAGGAGGAGAATTTACGCAATGCTCTAGAAGAGATGAACGCCTTATACGCTCAAAACATGACGGACGTGTAAATTTGGTTCTATGCGGAATCAGATGGCTTTTTTCGAACATATACTCGCATTCAGGTCTGTATACAGCTCGTCAACGCAAGAAAGCGATAGAAACTTGTACGCAACTGTTCAATGGAGGCATTCCAGCATTGAAAGGAACAAACGTTTGATTTTAGCCTATTTGCATAACCGACTAACGAGAATTCAAGCTTTACGATGGGAATTCGGCAGCGTATTACCGGCCGATATTAGACACAATTTTTCTAACAATGAAGTAAGAGTTAATCGTTTGCTCATGTTAGCTCGTTATTGCTTTGTCGTGCCACCTTTACTCGTATGAAAATTGTATGAAAAATAATATGTCTATCATAGTCGTCAAATTATTACTGTAAAATTGCTTGAATTGACGACAGTTTCTCTTGTCATTAGTAATAAATTGATTTCTTTAGAATTCTTTCTATGGCCCAAAAAACCGTTTCAACTAGTTTTCTGATGTATTTGGAAAACTCAAGCGCTAATATTTAAGTCGTGAAGTGAAATTTGACCGCCTTAATCGTGACAATGTAGTTATTGGAATAAAATTGTCTGAAGTAATGGTTTTTTCCGTTACTAATAAATTAAAAATCATGGGGTACGATAGATTTTTCGGTTTTTTAAACGAGAATTTGAGTTCTTTGGAGTTCTCTGTATGACGCAATGTTTCTGTGCTCAGCTGAAATCTTTCCTCCCAATTTGTTTTTAATGGTAATAACTATCTTATCACTGTACCCTAAATGAAGTTTCCCGCACCATTTCTCAAGAAAATTTACCACCTAGTTTGCCCTCCTCTGGTAGGGGTAACCCCTTATGTTAATGTCTGACTGTCATTTCTGAGAAATAAGTAATTTTGTAAAATGAGTTTTAATTGTCGATGTCTGAAATCATGTCTGTATTCCAGGAATCATCAGCCTTCCAAAAGATGAAATTGTGTTATAGAAATTGTATCTGATTAATTTAGTATATTGTGTCCCGAGCTTTCTTGTTTAGCAAGACCTATGTAAAATAATATTTAAAGGTCATATGGTTCCAGAAGTACAACAAAAACTTGACAAATTACATGCGATCTATCGGCGATAATATTGGCCTCGATTTAACGCAGAATATGAAACCGCCGAAATCATTATATGTTGAAGTAAGTTTTGCCAAAAAGTTCCGACTGATTCATATTTCACACAAAAGCTGCTTATTTCTGAGTAGCTATACAAGTTTTTCGTACAAATTTCATATTGTCATCTGTGAAGGATAATCTTCGAAATTTTTGATTATCTTCCCGTTTATAACGCGCAATTTACTTTTGCAACAAGAATTGCGTGGAATGGCGGTTGTTCGTGTTTTATTTTTACAATTGAAATTTTCAAGGTTCGGTGTCTTCAAGACTACGGCGAATTCGAAACTGAAGAAGGCATCTTGTTGATACTTAAGAAAAATACTCAGCATTTCCTATTACGTAGTGATGCCGAAAAATTGATCAGACAAGGCGTTTTAGAGCATATTCTTGCTTGAGCATTTGCTTAGTTATAATCCGTTTGTCCTTTCTTTCGAGCAACTTTATAAATGTGTAATTTTCGTGACAAATAAAAGTTCGAAGCGTTTTGAAAGCAAGACGATCTGAATATATATTAGTCTTTTTTCAGAAAATGTTTGCAAACGGAAAAATGTCAAAAACAAGCATAGCCTCAAAATCGTTTACACAAAGCTTTTACTGCAAGCTTTCTCAACAAGCTGTGGGATGGTTGACTAGCTTACAAATTTTTAGTCCTATATGACATGGGTTAGCTGGAAATATCTAAAATATGAAATAGTACCTGCTTTCCACTCTTAAATTTACAAGTATTTCAAGAAAAACAGACTGAAGTTTTTTGTACGCGATTTTTCAGACAGTTTCAATCTTTTTTGATTAAAGAAATTTAATTAAAATTAAAACCAAAACATAACAAAATCGTACTGTTGTCGTCAAAGTCAGTTACCAGAAAAGTTATGTGATCTGTTTTCTTGGAATGCTAAATGATAACCATATCTTACGTAAGTGAAAATTTGTTAGCCTACTCAAATAGCCTTCAAGAATATCTTGCGGAAAACATTCACAGGAAAAAGTCTCATGCAAACTCGGCAATCCGTTCTATATACAGGGTGAGCCAAAAGAAGACGACTGATGTTGACTTCCATAACTTTTGAACGGATAAAGCTTTTTTAATGCGGATCGCTGCATTGTCTGTTTTTTATAAAATGTTTCCGAATAGAAAAGTGACACAAATCAGTACTGCCGTCCAGAATCGTTTACTTAAAGTTCTTATTGTAAAATTTTTCACTCAAAAAATTGGGAAAGGTTAGGTCAGTATGCTTACACTTTTCCAGTACTACATAAAATATTGTTCATCAGAAAATCGCAAAAATCTGAAATACTACTTGCTTTCCACTTTCATTATTTGAAAGCATTTCAAGAAAAACAGACTATAGAATGCCCTGTTTATCTTTGCTATAAAGGCTAAATTTTATGCTTCTAGCATTTATGGTTACTGTACAGACATAAATTTAGTAAAAGTGTCCATTTTTCAAAAAGTAAAAATTGTGAAATCAAAGCAAAAGTTGTCCTATTGTGAGAAAGGTTTTGTAAAGCTTTTTACGCACAATAATACTTCAAAAGTCACTCAGATTTGTAAGTTACACCTAAAGTCATTAATTTCTTGTTTCAATATGGGGCAAAATTTTGCCAAAATCAAGAGCTTTTGCTTTCAAATTGGAAAAAAAGCAAAATGAAAACAAAATCAATTCCGTCATTGACCAAATCTAAAAACGATTGAAATTATTGGTGAAACAGAATGTAGAACACGCTAAAACGGTTCTCTTGTAATTTCCAGCTGTTATTTTATTCTCATGGTTGGATCTATTGTACTTTTCTGTTGTAAAACATGTTGATTTTGTCAATTTTTCAAATTGTTTGCAAGAAAACGACGTTTAATATTTTTGATTCTAGTCGGCCAATATTCGAGAAATATGGCTGAAACTTTACAGTTTTTATGCCAAATGCTATGTCTATCGACCACAAGAAACTGCATTAAAAAAGCTTCACCCGTTTGAAAGCTATGAGAGTCAGTACCGGTCGCCTTTCTTTCGGCTCACCCTGTATAAGACACGATGTTCAGCAGATGAGCATAAAAACATGAAATAGTACGAGTGCTTTCGATTGTTATTATCAAAATAGCTTCCATACCCTATTTATTCTTAAATCAGACTCGGAATGCAAAAAAACAAAGAAATGGTTCACAGCAGATGACACGCAGCAAGTCAACATTTTCTGTTTTCAAATTGCAATCGTAGTCTATTTTTCCTGAAATGTTTCTGAATAATAGAAGTGGAAAGTAGTTTTACTATGAAAAATCACTAAGTGATAACTCTTACCATAAAGCCCTATTCAGAAGTGAAAAAAATTATCGGATTTTTGTCGGCGACTGCATTTATAAATTGGGCTTAAAGCTTTGAACGATTTTGACTATGTTCGACTTTCTTTTCAAGTGCATCGCATTTTTTCAAATGCCATCTTATTTTTCCGAGATAATCTTGAGAAAAATCAAGATGCAGCGAATAACTCTTACATCTTGCATTTTTGGGATGTATTTTAAAAAATGTTGTGCATCGTGTTCGAAGGTTCATTCAAGCGTCAAAAAGTTTTTTCGCCTTTATGATTTTCTTAAGTCTCGTCTTCTGTGAATTCAACTATGATAATTTTTGGTTGAAAAATTACAAAGAAAATTTGTTTATTTTTTGATTACAGACTATCAGCTACACAATGAAGCAAATGTTTTTTTTCCTTTGCGTTTTACATAATGATCACCGAGGCTAATTGTTGTACCTTTAGTTCAAGTAACCATCAGCTTTGTATGCAAATTTTAGTCACGGACTTTATCGGACGGACTGACATTTCAGCAAGCTGACAAATACATACACATACACGAAGTTCAATCAAAAACTTTTCCCTTGCAAATTATTTTTACGTTGCAACAGCCGGACCAATGAGAAGTATAAAGGGCCATTTATACTTGCCTTTTCCGACGGAACAGAACGGAATGCAATCGATGGAAACGTAGGTTCGGAATGTAATGCAATCAACGGAACGTAGGTTGGAGGTTATCGTATGTCGTTTTCTGCAAACTTGCATTATACTTTCCGACCGAAAGAGGATTTTCAGGCTGAACGTTTCAAGCTGTTGGCGATCCGTTCCGTTGGAAGAGGCGAGTATAAATGAGCAAACTTTGCTTTGACGAAAAATTACTGACCATGATGAGTCCCATTAAGAATAAAAGTTTTCATTTCCGATATTTTATGTATCATAAATCATTTCGCAGCAGCAGCAGCAGGCGTCCCTTTTGAAGCATTTTTCGTCTGGAGATCTTTGGTAAATTCATTTTTCTTTCCCGTCGAAGAAGTGGACGGCGAAACATCCGTCGGCGATTTGGTGCCAACAATTTTGGTCGCCGTCGCTATCTTTTCTTTAGTGTCGACCGTTTTTTTGCCTGACGACGTCAAATATTGCATCAAACATTCTTGCTTGCGATTTTCATAAAAATGTTCGTCTTGAGCGTTCGGTGCGCTCAATTGTTCATTCAAGTCTCTATTTTTGTTGGCCACTTCGGCGTTTCGCGTTTGTCCGATTATTATACAACGTCCGGCGGCCAAAAAAACGGGTTGACCTAGCTGTAAAGAAATGTTCCTATTGAATTTAGTTCTTAAACAAACAACGGTAGATATAACGTTGAACTAGCCAAATTTTCAGCTGAAAAATTTGCTCACTCAAATAAAACAAGATTCAAACGAAAAAATGTGTCACAGATCTGATGAAGTTGTTGGCTTTCTCGTGGAGTTCCAATGGCAAAACAAAAAGGTTCACATTGGATATCCATTAAGAATATCAGCAAAGGGCTCTCACAGGAACGCCAAACAGGAATGAAAAAATTCCATCTTTTGCAAACTGCTCGAATATGCTTTGGACGGGCCAAGTCGAAGAATATCTTCATCTTAAATCATTTTTTGTTGGACACAAAAACAAAACCTATTGCAGATTTAAAGGAAGCTTTCTAAATGGTATGTACATAGTATGCTTTTTTCATCCGTGGAATTCGAGGATAGTCACGACTTTCTTGGAACAACTGTTACCATAATTACGGTATTTCGTGATTCTTGGGAGAAACATAGAGAATTGAGTGCAATGCGTCGCGGATGAGTAAAACCGTATTAATATTTTTTGTGGAACACAGAAAGGAAGAGACATTTATAATTTCAAATACCTTGAATATGCGCCACATGCCTCTACAGTAATACTTGACCGACGTGATATGCTTTATGCCGTTGTTAGGCTAATTTAAAAATTCATACTTGAAAATAAGGGTCGGAAATAAAATTATTTAGGACCAATCTGATCTTGTTGAGAGTGGCCTAAGCAGTCACCTCAACTGCGAACTGTTGCAAAAAGAGAGCACCTTTCCCGTTGCTCGGTTGGCTCAGTTGGTTAGAGCGTGCGGACGGTAGCCGCAAGGTCCTGGGTTCAAGTCCCAGACCGAGCCTAACTTTTAGCGGGAAGAGGTTGCCTCAACACTGGTGGCCCTTGACGGTCCGTCAAACTCGACGGCGGAGGGATGTTGAGAGTGGCCAAAGCAGTCACCTCAACTACGAATTGTTGCAGAAAGAAGAGCTCCTTTCCCGCTGCTCGGTTGGCTCAGTTGGTTAGAGCATGCGGACGATAGCCGCAAGGTCCGGGGTTCAAGTCCCGGACCGAGCCTAACTTTTACTGAAGCCCGAGTGGCGGGAAAAGGTTGCCTCAACAATCTGATTTCCCGACTATATCATGTATATCAATCAGACCATCATACAGAGTTTACTCAGTTATGGCATAAAATGCCGTCGCTATGATCAAATAAAAATTTAGAAAGTTAAGTTCGTATAAAAAGCTTTTTCCTATAACATGATGTATAATCGTTTATTTATAGAGCCCAACAGACTGTTACCATCCACTTTTAGCACATATCAGTTAATGAATGTTATTGGTGATAATATTCATTGTCCTCAAATGAGTAAAATCTGATTTTTCCGAACAGAATTTTCAATTTAGCGTTATAATTATTAACCTGCAAATTTCAACGTTCATTTGGGATACACCCCGTTTTTCTCTTCGAAAATACTGTAATCTATTAAAGTACCTTTTGGGGTTTTTTTGTTGTCGTAAATTCAAGCAATACAAGGAAGTATAACTAAAATTGTTTTGTCAAAATCTCTCAATTTTATATCAGAATTTGAGGAAATTTTTCATCACTAGATCACTCAGGTATAAAGAACTTCCACGTAGAGTACTCAAAAGTACACAGATACTATACTTCAAAAACCTGCCTTTATCCCGCAACTGATCAGACACAATACTCCAACGGAACACATAAGTCCTATCAGAGATACACCTAGTGCCATAATTCTGACAATGTAAGCCGACTTTTCGTTGCCGTCGTCGCCGTTTCCGGCACTGTTCAGCGTCGAAAAGCCGCCACTAGTCGTCGACGTGAACGTCGACCGCGAAGACGTCGTCATCAATTTCAACAAAGCAGTGCCGTCGTCGTCGACGGGTGCCGCCGAATCGTGGTCGCCGCCGCTGATGCCGGATGACGACGACGTTCGGCTCCAATTGCAAATGTTCATCGTTGAATGGAAATTCTGGCAAAATGGCGATCTACGAGCAATATAGCTGATGGATTGTCGCAGGCAATATAGGGACGTCGATTCTACAGTTACGACTAAAGCGGCAACGATGAAAGTTAGCAATGCCAATGTTATGAAGGCAATTCGATTTGTAGAGCCGAACGATTGCAAAAAGCACGACAACAAACAAAATCTGAACAACAATAAAAATTATGAATAAACAAACTATCAAAGTGTCAATCTATTTTTTATGGCAATCGATGAGGATTTGGAACCACAATTATGTAAATCGCATCTTAAAATTTGTCACGTCCGAAATAGGCTCACTCGATGGGGAAATTTCTTATTCCATCTTAAATCATTTTTCTTATTCCATCTTAAATCATCCTTTTGTTGTTTGATTAATATGGTCTAGACGGACTTTGCTGCGACATGTGATAGGAGTGAGTGGGACACACCATTCGCCATTCGGCTCTTCCCAGTATCCTCTCCAAAATCTACGAGATCTGTCGTATATACTGTATGCCATGTAACTGTCAAGTGCCGACTATCATACTTTAGTCTTTTTTTTTCTTTGGTCCAAAGAAAATAGATTGAGTATAGCATTCAATAAATGTAATGTTCTACATCTTGGTAAAAACGACCCGTGTATAAAATACTATCTTGATGACAGTGATATACCAAGTACAACACAAGTTATAGATCTAGGTGTTATAATTACTGCTACATTATCTATAGTCTGTTTTTCTTGAAATGCTTCTAAATTATAAAAGTGGAAAGCAAGTACTATTTTAGATTTTTACAATTTTCAGCTGAACCATTCATCATGTGAGATTGAAAATTTGTGAGCTTATACAATCAACTTTTAACAATTTTTGGAGTGAAAAATCTTACTGTGAAAGCGTTCTATACGCGATTCTGACTGCATAGTTGATTTTTGTCTTTTTTCAATTTAGAAGCATTTTATAAAAAACAAACTATAATTCTGCTCAATGTACCCATATTTGCCGGAAAGGTTCTTTCACTGCAAATTTGATACTTCGTAGTTTCTCCAGTAGAAATAAAAACTAGTTTATTAGAAAATGCCCCGATGGGACAGAAAAAATAAGAATATACTTGCTTGGGTAGTTGCCAAGCTAGAAAAAGGATTGAACTAGATTTTTGAGAACTTGGGTTAAAGTTGGAAAAAATTCATTTTCTTTATATTGGATTTTCATCCTTTCTCAAAAAAATTTTCCATGTCTGTGAAAAAGTATTTTCTGCAGCATCGTGCATTTTGTCCTTCCACTGGCATCAACTGCAGTAAAATTTTTCTATATGAAAATAATATGCACATGATTTCAAACGTAAACAAATGGTAAACCAATAACGTTTTAACTCCCGACCAATTCAAAACTCCTGCATCTCACATCTAGCTGAAAAAAGTGAAGGAGGCATATTATAGTCATTTTCAGAACTATAAAGAAACCTGGGGTGGTTGCACTAACCCAACATGAATATAATCTCAACATCGGGATTAAATTGATGATCGTGAAGTTGAGCTAATCGCAATGTCCAAATTATTCTCGTCCAGTGCACAAACATCACTCACTTCAAGATTGACTAATACTGAGGTTTAAGTTCGAGTTTGGGAATCACAAGAATTTTTATATTTATTTGCTTTAGAGATAAGAAAATTATGCGAAAATGAGTGCAACCCGACAGCTCAAGCTGGGGATAATCTCGACATTGAGCTCGTTATGATCCTGATGACATTCAAATTATACCGAACTTGAGATCGAACCGAGACGCTTTTTTGTTCGAGATTATCTTGAGCTCGAGCTCAGACCCCTTTAGTGCAACTGGGGCTTAGTTACAGTCATTGGGCACCGATCTGCAAATGGGAGAACAGGGTAAAGTGTAAAAATGCTCCTGATTCAGCCGTGCCTATATTACGTGTGTAGGGCAAACCCCGTACCTGGTTCTCCCCGACTCTACTGGCACTCCGACTGCAACAGTACGACGTTTTTAGAGCAGAACCAGAGCGACAGAGATGGGTAAAATTGCTACCCGTCTGCAATCCCACAAAAAACGCTCTTTCTGCTCATTTCAGTTTGGATCTAAAAACTGTGAATGATGCTTTTTTGTTGAATGGTTAAATAGAAGAGAATAAATTTGTTTATAGCTTGTAATCAGTAGAACTTACAGAGTGAATTCTATGCGATATGTTATATAAAATGAGTGAATGAAACATATCTTGTACAATCGATTTAGTTCTAAGAAGACTTTATGCTATAGCTTTTTTTCTAAAAAAAAACTGAGTGGAGGTTTTTAAACTGGAAAATTTGTTATGAAAAAAAAATTTAGTCAACTTATTTTGAATTTTTTGTCTCAAAAAACGCCAAAAAATCAATGCCCTCCTCAAAATTTCAGTGATCCACGTGTTTGGTTGGAAGGTGTGTTGCTGCACTCAGCTGCAGAATATACTTTTTCACAGACATGGAAAATTTTTTTTGAGAAGAATGAAAATCGAATATAACGAAAGTGAATTTTTTCCAACTCCAACCCAAGTTGTCAAAAATCTAGTTCAATCCTTTTTCTAGCTGGGCAACTACCCAAGCAAGTACATTCTTATTTTTTCTGTCCCATCGGGGCCTTCTCTAATAAACTAGTTCACCTCTTTTTAGTGGGCCTCAGCCATGCATGAAAATTTTCGTAGAAGCACATTTGGTCATCTTCACATCAAAGAAACAATAAAAAATCTTAAAGCTACGAATTCTCACTTTCGGTAAAAGTAAAAGATGTTTAAACCGCATAGAACTTAAAACACGTTGTAAACAGAGTGTGAAGTGACCATTTCCATTGAATACCTAATAAACAAGAACCTCTCAACCCAAAAAACCGGAGAAATACCTTTGTTTTAAATACACACAGAACAATTTTTTTGTGTAAAGTGATTGTGTCCATTGAATTCTGCATGGTCAAAAAACCTCTCCCCTCAAAAATCGCAAAAATACATTTGAAATACACTAAATATAATTTTGCGTGTAAAGTGATCACATTCATTAAATTCTCCGCGGTCGAAAACCCCTTCCACAGAAAAACACGAAAATAGGCTTGATTACGCCCGAGATGATTTTTTTTTGTGTGAAGTGACGCATCCATTGATTTCCCGCAGCCGAAAACCCTTTTCACCAAAAAGTCACGAAAATACGCTTGTTTACAGCGACAATAATTTTTTGTGTAAGGTGATCACATTCATCAAATTCTTCGTATTCAAAAACCCATCCCACAAAAAAATTACGGGAATACACTTGTTTAATCCTGGAATAGCTTTTTAAGTAAAGTGATCGCATTCATTAAATTCCCCGCGGTCGAAAACCCTTCCTCGAAAAATTACGGAATCACACTTGTTTACACCCGGAATGATCTTTTTGTGTAAAGTGACCGCATCTATTGAATTCTCCACGGTCGAAAACTCCTTCCACTAAAACATCACGAAAATACGCTTTTTTACACCCGAGATAATTTTTTTGTGTAAAGTTACCGCGTCCATCGAATTTCCAATGGTCGAAAACCCTTACTGCTCAAAAATCGCAATAAGGCTTCCGGTTCAATTGAAACCGCAAAAAATTAGTAGTGCTTCATGCTGCAAAAAATTAATTTTTTTGAAGCCGTATGTATTATATAACAAAATTGAGGAATTTCGCGTTTCCCGGGACTTTGGACTGCTATGTAATTGAATTAGGGCCATATTAAAAAAAAATAAAAAATCGCATTTGAGATTGCACTCCCAAGATGCTCGGGCCGAAGTACGAAGCTTGGATATGCAACACCCATTGCTGGGCATGTTGGAACTGGGTGGCTTCAAAAAGTGCGTTCAAAAAGTGCAAAAAGTGCAAAAAGGCCCCACCGAGCACCACTTGCAGATAGATTCGAAATGACAAAAGGCGCCTCATAGTTTGCCCCTATGCCCGATATTATGCAAAAAAACCCAAGGTTCTAGCTCTTACCGTTTTGGCTCTAGATGGGGGACATGAAATTTAGGGGCCAAGTATATTATTGGTTGACGCTATCGCGCCATCTATGATGTACTTACGAAGGCTTTCATTACCTACGTTAGACCTATCTTAGAATATGCCACAGTAGTTCGGAATCCTAATGTCAAGCAAGATATCAAAACAGTTGAGAAAGTTCAGCGGAGATTCACTAAGAGAATACTAGGTTATCACACTGCATTATCTTATGATGAACGTTTGAACCACCTGGGTTTAGAGCGATTAGAACCTCGACGGCTTCGTTTTGATCTTACTATGGTTTATAATGTCCGTTTGAATGTTTTGCCAATTGATAACTTTTCTCTATTGTTCATAATTCTAACCGCGCCAATAACTCGTTAAAACTAGTGTATTGTAAATATCGCCATGATTTGTCGAAATATGAATTCTGTAGTCGGGTAATCCGGACTTCAAATTCCTTTGATGAAAGTACTGTAAATGCTATTGGTGCAAAAAAAATTTTCTGATAGATTTAGAAGGGTAAATCTGATACCCGTAGAGGTGTAACTTAATTCGCTAATTTCTTTAGCTGTTACGTTTTATTTACTGTGTTACCTTTTATTTACTGTGTATTATTTTCGACCTAATACAAAACTGATCTTTTGTCATCTGTCTAATCTACACTTTGACACTATTGATCCATCTTTTTCGGTACATATGCACTTCATAGCCCATCGAATTTTTTCCAAGTTGTTTCGAACATAAGTATACTAGTTTATTAGAAAATGCCCCGATGGGGCAGAAAAAAAAGAATATACTTGCTTCGACAGTTGCCATTGTAGAAAAAGAAGTGGACTAGATTTTTGAGAACTTGAGTCAAAGTTGGAAAAAATTCACTTCCTTTATATTGGATTTTCATTCTTTCTCAAAAAAATTTTCCATGTCTGTGAAAAAGTATATTCTGCAGCATCGTGCATTTTGTCCTTCCCCTGGCATCAACTACAATCAAATTTTTCTATGAGAGAATTATATGCGCATGATTTCAAATGTAAAGAAATGGCAAACCAATAGCATTCTAACTCCCGACCAATTCAAAACTCCTGCCTCTCACACTAGCTGGAAAATAGCGTGGGAGGCATATTATAGTCATTTTCAGAACTATAAAGAAACCTGGGGTGGTTGCACTAACCCAACATGAGGATAATCTCAACATCCGGATTAAATTGACGATCCTGAGGTTGAGCTAATCGCAATGTTCAAATTATTCTCGTCCGATGCACAAACAACACTCACTTCAGGATTAACTAATACTGAGGTTTAAGTTCGAGTTTGGGAATTGCAGAAATTTTTATATTTATTTGCTTTAGAGATAAGAAAATTATGCAAAAATGTTAGTGCAACCCGACAGCTCGAGCTGGGGATAATCTCGACATTGAGCTCGTTATAATCCTGATGGCATTCAATGTATACCGGACTTGAGATCAAACCGAGTCACTTTTTTGTTCCAGATTATCTTGAGCTCGAGCTTAGACCCCTTTTGTGCAACTGGGCCTTGGTTACAGTCATTGGGCACTGATCTGCAAATGGGATTCAGCCGTGCCTATATTAGGGTTGTCGCTATATTAGATATTAGGGTGTTCTCCTCGACTCTACTGGCACTCCCATGGCAACAAAACGACTTTTTTGAAAGCAGGACGGGAGCGACAGGGGTGGGCGAAATTGCTTTCCATCTGGAAACCCGTAAAAAGCGCTCTTTCTGCAATTTCAGTTTAAATCCAAAAACTGTTAATGATGCTATTTTGTTGCATAGTTAAATAAAAGAGAATAAATTTGTTTATAGCTTGTAATCAGTAGAACTTATGGAGTGAATTCTATACGATATGTTATATAATATATAAAATGAGTGAATGAAACGTATCGGGCCCAATCGGTTTAGTTCTTAGAAGACTTTGTGTTGTAGCTTTTTTTCTAAAAAAGCTGAGTGAGATTTTATGTGCCACTTTCCCACAGTTGATTTCTTTTGTTGACACCAAATTCAGTAAAAAAGTTCAACACAGTTGGAAGCAAACATGTGTGAGAGGGGACATGGGGGTATAAACTTCCACAAGGATTTTGAAACTGGAAAATTTGTTATGCAAAAAAATTTTTGGTCAACTTTTTTTGAATTTTTTGTCTCAAAAACGCCATAAAACCAAGATCCACCCCTGTACCCTCCTAAAAATTTCAGAGATGCACATGCTTGGTTGGAAAGTGTGTTGATGCACTTAGCTGCAGAATATACTTTTTCACAGACATAGAAAATTTTTTTGAGAAAGAATGAAAATCCAATATAAAGGAAGTGAATTTTTTCCAACTTTGACCCAAGTTCTCAAAAATCTAGTCCACTTCTTTTTCTACAATGGCAACTGTCGAAGCAAGTATATTCTTTTTTTTCTGCCCCATCGGGGCATTTTCTAATAAACTAGTTCATCTCTTTTTAGTGGGCCTCAACCATGCACGAAAACCTTCATAGAAGCACATTTAAGTTTTGAATTTGGTCATCCTCACGTCAAAAAAACAATAAAAAACCATCTTCAAGCTACGAATTCTCACTTTCGGCAAAAGTAAAAGATGTGTAAACTGCATAGTACTTAAAAAACATTGTAAACAGACTGAAAAATGACCACACCTATTGAATGCCTCATGGTCTAGAATCCTTAAACCCAAAAAATCGCAGAAATACCTTTGTTTACACTCGATATGAATTAGTGCGTAAAGTGATCATATTCATTAAATTCTCAGTGATCGAAAACCCCTCCCAAAGAAATTTTTTGCATAAAGTGATCGCATTCATTAAATTCCCAATGATCGAAAACCCCTTCCACAAAAAAATTACGAAAATAGGCTCGGTTAAATCCAGAATAATTTTTTTGTGTGAAGTGACGCATCCATTGAATTCCCCACAGTCGAAAACCCCTTCCATAGAAAATCACAAAAATATGCTTGTTTACACCCCACATAGATTTTCGTGTAAAATGACGTATCCATTGAATTTTCCGCAGTCGAAAACCCCTTCCACAAAAAATAACGAAAATACACTTGTTTACACCCGGAATAGTTTTATGTGTAAGATGACCGCATTCATCAAATTCCCCATGGTCGAAAACCCCTTCCACTGAAAAATCTCGAAAATACGCTTGTTTACTCACGGGATAATTTTTTGTGTAAAGTGATCACATTCATGGAATTCATTGTGGTCGAAAATCCCCTCCACAAGAAAATTACGGCAATACGCATGTTTACACCCTGGATAACTTTTTTGTGTAAAGTGAAGCATCCATTCAATTCCCCGCAGTCAAAAACCCCTTCCATAGAAAACCACAAAAATACGCTTGTTTACACCCGGGCTAGTTCTTTTATGTAAGATAATCACATTCATCAAATTCCCCGTGGTCGAAAACCCCTTCCACTGAAAAATCACGAAAATACGCTTGTTTACTCACGGGATAATTTTTTGTGTAAAGTGATCACATTTATTGAATTCCTCGTGGTCGAAAACCCCTTCCAGCAAAAAATCACGAAAATACGCTTGTTTACACAATGGATAATTTTTTGTGTAAAGTGACCACATCTATTGAATCCCCGCGGTCGAAAACTCCCTCCACTGAAAAATCACGAAAATACGCTTGTTTACACCCGGGATAATTTTTTGTGTAAAGTGACCGCGTCCATCAAAGTCCCAACGGTCGAAAACCCTAGCAGCCCAAAAATCCCAATAAGGCTACAAGTTCAATTGAAACTGCAAAAAAATTAGTAGTGCATTATGCGGCAAAAAAAAATTTTTTTGAACCCATAAGTATTATATAACAAAATTGGGGAATTTGGCGTTTTCCCGGACTTTGGTCAACCATATAATTGAATTGAGGCCATATTTCAAAGAAAAAAAAATTCGCATTTGAGATTACACCCCCAAGATGCTTACGCCGAAGTATGGAGGTTGGATATGGCACACCGATTGCTGGGCATGGTGGAACTGGAGGGCCTTAAAAAGTGCGTTTTTTACCTGTTTTTGGGGCCCCACCGAGCACCACTTGCAGATAAAGGCGAAATGACAAAAGGCACCCCATAGTTTGCCCCTATGCCCGATATTATGCAAAAAAACCCGAAGGTTCTAGCTCTTACCGTTTTGGCTCTAGAGGGGGGGGGACATGAAATTTGAGGGCCAAGTATATTATAGGTTGACGCTGTTGCGCCACCTATGATAAGTCTGAGCCTAAGCTTGAGCCTAAGCCCAAGGCTAAACCTAAGCCTATGCCTAAGCCTGGTGTGTGTAAACCACACAACCTATGCGTAAAAAAACTTAAAAAATCGATGGGCCACACCCAAGTACCCCTTTTTCTTTCCAAATTAAAAAAACCACACTGATTCGAACTCTGGTGCACGTGATGTGATACATATCCCATCATGTTTAGCGTCGATTTTTCACGCCAATTGGTCACCCGCCGTGTTTGCGGCCTCGACATGGAGTATGATACAGGCATGAGAAAAGTGTATATTCGTAAATCGAAAACCCATACCCCAAATAAATACCGGCTATGACGGGCGTTATGCCAGCGAAATATTGAACGATTAGATTGACGTCGCATTTGGAAAATGCATAGATTCCGATGCCCAATAGAACAGCGGTAATCAAAACGTGGGCCGATATCAAAATTGTCAATATGTTTTGTACCAAGAAAGTTGGTTCTGACGACTCTACTGTCTGGGCTTTGGTCGAATATAGGCGACGCTTAACCGTCGCCATCGGCGACAAAATATTGCACAACTAATTGCAGGATGCAGAAATTAGTAAGAGAAAAATTTTAGACTTAATGACGCGTTCTTGATGGTGTGAAAACATCAAAGTGTAAAGAACTTGCGCACACATTACTTATAACTTACTATACTGAAGGATATACATTGCCATACGATGCACAGCGTCAACTTCTGAAATTCTTTATTGTCACTCTGGGTGCGTTAAGCTTAAGTACGGTAGCTTTGTTTTTTCTGTTCTCTCCTGAACTTTCTTCTTATATTTTCCACACTTCCAGTTTATAAACTTTTCCCTCGTGCTCTTCGAGCATCCTTGCAATTTAAACCACACATTTTTATAAATGGGACCATTGGCTACACCAATATAATTACATCATATTTCAAGCGAGACCCTGGGATTGACGGACATCAAAGCCTTCAGGAGCCGCTCATTTGCAATACTTGCGTATTCCTCTCTTGATTTAAAACAATCGCCGATTTGCATGCTTATTCAAATTAGAACTTCTATTTAAAATCGATCTTGGATTCAGCCAGACGTTGTCCATCGAAGGTCAACAACAGAAGGGAACCACTCCCTCCCAAAATTGTCAACAAAGCCGCCGTAGCCAGCCTCAAGAACCTTCGTATACTTGCAATTGTACTTTGGGCTATAAGGCAGTTTCCTCCGTTTACACGAAATTTTCAGCCCTGAGGTTATGGACATTGGCTTCAGTTCCTCTAGCTATACTGTAACTGTATTCTACATAGCAAAACTGATGTGATGTGTATAGAGAAAGTAGTATGATATATATCCGAAAGTTGCCTCCTTGTCATGCCCTCGCAACGCCCTGCTCAATTCCTCTATTCTGCCAAGATTACGTCAAATTCAAGCAAAATCTTTTTTCACGCCATACTTGGAAAAAATGAAGAGATGAGATAAGCAACAATTGTTCTATGGTATGATTCAGAGAACAGTTTCAATAAATTTTAGCAGTCCTGCGTTTGGATGCCATGAAATTAAATATGAAACGCATTTATAGCCTACGGTCAGGAAAAGTGACTGTAGCCATAGTTGCAACCGTTTGTTTATACTCGAATCACTGTTATTCTCAAATGGGGTCTCTTGAAAAAAAAATTTGAAAATTAAGCAAAAGTTTAGAGCATGGTTCTCATTGTAGAAAAAAGTTTTGGGAGTTCTAAACCGAAAAGATACATTTTGGTTAACTTTAAAAGGTCAAAGTCTCAACATTTTCCGGCGCTTAGCGTGGGTCGCGGCAACCGTAACCAATCGAATTTCAGTGCACGTGATGTGCGACTAATCATATATGACCTGTTTTTGGCGGCGCAGTCTGATTGGTCACGACTGCCGTGACCGTGGCTGTGCCGTGAAATATAAATGTGGCTTAATAGTCATTGTTCTCTATCAAGCCCGGCCGTTAGCGTGTCTATTTCCACGTACTACAAGTCCCATCAATTGAATTACCTCATCTCTTTTTGATTCGTTATCTTGCCGAAAATTGAGATTTATTCCCCAATTTTTCCTCTATCTGGCTTGGAAATTTTCCAACGTTTTCAACGTAAATTTTTGCATTTATAAACAATGATGATAGAGGATATCATTCTAAACTGTAAATTTAGAGCTTTCCTTTTTCCAACGCTTTAGAATATAAAAACTCGAAAAAAATAATTCTATAAGATATGTAATCAGAATCACAGAAACGTTAGTGGCGGATGAATTCATGAGAAAATCTGCGGTTAATATGCTGTCATCTGTTGTAAAGTGGTAATGTGTTGTTCATCAGCTCAATGTGACTGACTTGACTAGAATTTTCTTTATTTTTTCATCGTTTTTGTAGGTTACTGACTCTGGAAATATCAGAATATGCTCCTAAAATGCAGAAAAACATCCATGACCACATTACAAACATTTTTAAAAACAAGAAAAATCTTTGGGAAAAATTTTGAGTATGGTTCTCATGAGGAAAAAATCTTCCAGGGAAAAACGGTGGCTCAAATACACATTCCATCTGCAGGATTGATGTTTCATCCAGTCCACTTTGCCAACCCGGCTACACGTGTTTAACCTTTTTCTGGGTGGTCGCATTTACCCCAATACTGGCCAGTGGTAGGACAGCTTCAGCGATACTTAGGAAGCTCATCAAACTAATAACCTCAGAGACCACCTGTGTCACAAGGGGTGGGATGTTGCATACTTGTACCTGCATTCCACCAATTTCATCCACCTATTGTAATGGGCCGGTGGTAGCTCCAGCGCCATTCCAGGAAGCCTTTCAATCTGTTCTGTATCACCTGATTGGAATACAGATCAATCGACTGGTGTACAAATATAGATTTGAAGAAGATGCAAAAAAATACTTCAGTCGAAATTTTTATGATTATGGGGTCATTCCGTGCCAAGTGGTCCAATTTCGGAAATCATCACTGACCGATCATCTCAGATTTTGACCAAATTTTGTTTAAATGTCATCCGAGGCCTGGAACTAACTTCAGCAAAATTTTTCCACGCAACTCCCGAAATTGAGGAAGCTATGGGGTTTCTTATGGACCCTAGTTTTTTGCAGAATTTTCAACTCAATAAACTACCTACTTTTGATCATACTGTCACCCTAGAAATCTAGCTTAGGATTCAAAAGTTTGCGTCATTTAACACCTTTTTGATCTAATTTTAGCTATACTATTTAGAAAATTCTGCATTGCTTGGTTTCTTCAAAAATATGTGTTATATTTGGAAATCTATGAGGGGTTACGAGTCCCTCGGCTGTCTCCTGTCTTAGTCCGTGAGTCAAAAGAGAATAAGATTTGGCAACAGAGATAGCCAGCGATTGACCTTAATGCACAGGCTGTCAATCACCCAATGCTTACCCAAGATGGTATGAGAAAAAGGACTACTTAAACCCAATAGAACAGATTCAAACTGGTAAACCTTCAGTTTCCCAATTTGAGTTAAGCCAACTATTGTTTTACAGAAGAGGTGAGGTTCTCCTTACGATTTTACCTACAGAAGAAAAATACACACTTACTATACAAAATTACGATTACAAAATTGTACCAGTATAACAATAAAGCAACCCAGCAGTGGGTGTGGTCAATAGAGAGACTCTTTTGCAGATGAAAACAAAACTGAAGGCATGGGGAGCAGTGAGTAATACTGAATGAAAACTCACACACACACCTAGCGAATCAGAAACCTGCAGTAATTACCTTGGAATGGTGGCATCTGATATTGTCAATATTTCCAACGTTTCTGAGAAAATGCCTTACATAATCGTTTTTTAAGAGTATTTCACTAAATACGTCAAAGCTGCCCTAATCCCCAACACCAGCACCACCAGTATTGTTGACACATTTGTAAGATTAGTTGTGTGTAGATACAGTACCCCAAAACAACAACTAAGTGATCATGGATCGGGTTACACCTCGAAACTATCAGGAGAAATATGTGAATTAAAGTAGGGAAAATTCAAACTACTGCCTATCACCCGCAGTGTAATGGCATGGTAGAGTGCTTTAATCACATGCTAATTGATGGCCTACTCAAATTAGCTTATAATAATACAGAAGATTGGCCTAAATTCTTAGATCTCACATCATTTTCTTACAGAGCCACTCCCCACAAAAGGAGGAAGAAAAGCTCTCACAGTTTGTTGTTCAGTAATGAACCCTTGTTAGGGGTGGATATCACAGCAGCCACAAAACGACTTCTGTAGAACAATTTCAATGCCTATCAATATCATCTTTTTGAAAATCTAACCAATGTTCAAAATGAAGTCCTGAAAGAGTTGCCTGCATTCGAAGTGGTGTTGAAAAAGTGATTTGATGAGAAGGTGCATGCACAGGATTATACTGTTGGTGATCTTGTATTGTTGCATTGTGAAATGAGAAAAAGTTAAACACATTTTTATTGGAGCAGACCATTTGTTGTAACATTAATCAATAAACAAGATAAGAATGTAATAACAATCGCCGATGTGAAAAATATTTTGAATTCCTGCATTGTTGCGATTTGCTGGGTTAAACAGTACGTCAAATGGTTCCCAGTGCTACAGTAACCAACTATTGATTTTCAAAACTCCCATTCCCACCAGTTTGTTCTTATTATTTATGCATCATTTTCTCTTGTTTTAATATATCGAACTATGCCGCGCAAGCCAAAGTAATTTTGTTTTCTCCCAACTATGTAAATTATTTTCCTTCAAATATCATTTAACTTTATCTATCATAAACTATTCTGCATGTCATCCATGACGGACAAGTTTACTTTTGAAACATTTCCTACAATTTTTTGTAGATTTGGTTTGTATTTTTGGATGCCATTTACCTCAATTCACCACTTATTTAGACGTTTTTCCAAAAATTTACATGAGCATAAGTATATGTTTGTGGTTTTCACAAATTATATTTTGGCAACTTCAATTTAAAACCATAATTCTACATCACCAATTTCAAACTATTTTTCTAACTATACTCAAACTTTTCCTTCCAAATCTAAATCCTTATTTTATTCCAAATTCTTAAATTTAAGTTGTTCAGCATAAATGCAAGCACGAGCTAGTATGTCCTGCAGTAAATTGTGCTGTAAGCAACCTAATTTCAATCCAATTTACGGGGCTCATAACCCGACTGGGCAAACTACTCATCTTTTTCACGCTGATGGTGAGTCAAATTAACTATTATTAACATGTACAAGGGCAATTGGTTAAATTCTTTTCTCTTCTAAAACATTTTCAAAATCTTCAAAATTACTATTTTTACTAAAATCACTCAAAATAAATTTTTATTCTCTCCTCCATTTTTCTATATTTCCTCCCCTCCTCCATTCGCCTATATCTTCTACCTACATTTACATTTTACATTTCGGTCCTGTACATTTATTTGTACTACATCCGAGAATAAATGTACTGAATTTGTTTTGTTCAGTTTGCAATATTGCAATCATTATTGAAAATGTAAGTTATATCCTGGGAGAAACAAGTGCACACATTTTCAATCCGTAATGCTTTTGTTGGTGGTAGATTGTAGTGAACATAGCAAAGATTCTACCCCTTAATTATTAATTGATCCTCCTCTACCTCCATTATTCTTAAATTTTGCTTATTCAAAACATTTTGCCTTTGCAGATATCAATAGAAAATTAATAGCCCAATTCATCCATTTCGATCAATATTTTGAGACAACCTTTAATTGCCTGGTATCATCAATATATTTGTCAATTCAAGTTACAGATAGCAAACTATTAAGCAAGTGCGGGAATCACAATTCCATGGAGTTAAAATTATCTGAATTGGTAATGAGTAAGTTTCCAGCCAGAAATATGTGGCATTTGCTAGTATAGCCCATGACAAGCAACTCCCAATGAAAAATAGCAAAATGTACACCTGGTTAGTGACTCTTTCTACTACTTCGGGGTATAATTTTATCTTTGACACGATCACCATCTCCCCCTCAGCCTGGCAGCATGTTGCTGCTGAAATCTTCACAGAAGAATATGTTATAGTAAGCTTCCAAATCAAGGAAGATATACTTTCGATCATATGAACTTTTGGCCTTTACATGACGATTCCTGATTGAAAAAGTTTTGATGAGCATGCTAAGGATTTTATAGCCGGTATTAAAGCGGTCTTGCATGACCTCAAAATGCAAATTATCACAAAACATGCAGATTTCCAAGCAATTTTTGATCAACTCAGTATTTCTCCACAAGTCCAGGGTCTAAAGGGGCTTGCCTCCAAATTCCTGAGCGTGGACCTTTTTTTGGTAAAATTTGATAATTATGTTGTTAGAAATCAATTGTTATCACCAGTGCTAGGGAAATAGCTGTAATTATATGCCATAATCGACAGCAGGTTGACCCTAAACATGTTCTTTGCGATGCTACACTTTCATCTTTGAGATAATATCCTAGATATTTTCCCCACGTTCATGCACAACTATCAGACAGCTTCTAATATTGCATATATCACTGATCAAATTCATCAAATGTTGGCAGGACAACATATCGACGATTTTGATGTCAATATGTTTCGAGTTATGGCCAGAAAACTTCCAATCTCGTCTGGAGCCACCTTTTACATGTGGCAAGAAGCCACTCAACATTATCTAACTCATCTTGACCAAGAAAAGGCTGGATCTCACTGCTCATACTGAAAGATAAACCATTCATATTGACCCTTTTCCGGTGGGTTATCACAACCATGAGGTTTTCAACCATGCTGATAAACTGAAACCATCCATATGAAATCCAAAAAAAAAGATGTGACAAGAAAAAGAACAAGAAAAAGATGAAATGTACTCCAATATTGATGAAATGGAATGTCAAAGGAATACTGATCCCAACACGCAAAGGGAATATGAAGCGCTGGAAGGATATCTATCCTCTGATCTTTCAGATGCCCGACCTCTGACTTCACATATGCTGTACAGTCCTCGTTTTTCTCGAGGGGATAAAATATCCGAACTCATGACTTTTCATGATGGTCCGGGTAAGGATCCACTACACCTCCTTTCGATTTTGTTTGACAAATCTAACATCTGGAACCCTAATAGGATAGCCAACAAAGTTAGTCCTATAATTTATTATCTTTGGCCTGCCATGATAGAAGAATGGCTTAAACTCAAGAGTAGTATAAAAGTTATTCTAGATTGAGATAGAACCGATGAGCAATATAGAAAGGTGCTACACCATCAGCTGCAAGAAGAAATAAAATTGCCATGGGCTTCAGGATTGATAAAGAGCCCCATGAAGCCACCATTGGATTGATTGATTTCATGTTTAATCAGTTCACAACTGTCCCTCTGATATTCGAAGATTCAAGAAATAAACATTGTCCTGAGGGAGGTAATATAACCATAGACAAATGCTATGCTGACGAGTGTTGGTTCTTCGAGACCACCCGCTGCAAATGGAGCAAAATGTTTTTGAAGAATCTTTGGCTACTTTCCGACTACAACAGGGATATTAACTTGTCTCAGGTTCCTACTTTGGAGTTGGTCGAAGGTGAATTGTCTGAGGTGATTCAACTGATGGCTGACAAACATGCTGAAGAAACGGCTGAATGTGAGTATGAGAAGAGAATTCAAGAAGCAGAAGCGGCAGAAGGGTTAGCACCCTCATTGCCAACTGGGCCGCCAAAAAGCCAATTGGATAAATTTTTGGAGACCATGTCCTCTCAAACACCTTCTGACAAATATATTCTGGGCACAGAATTAACCAGCCACGACGTGTATGGGGTCCAAACCACCACACCTGGTGGTGAAAACAAAGAAGAACATCTGGTGAATATAAGCAAAGATGAAAGTGCCCAGATTTTGAACAAAACGGCCAATTGATCAGTCTTGGTGGTCAAACAACCTCCTAGAGCGCCAGACCCTGATGTGATGATTGAAGAATCGAAAGAGAGTGACTATGTGGTCAAAATAGAAGATGAAGTTTTAACAGAAGGTGAAGACGGAACCCAACCAGCGCCACACCCTCTATGTGTCGATTATCCCCAAATTTGCTTTACCATGGCCCAGTTTCACCTAAAGGAAGTCGAAAGAAATATGATAATAGGGGCCACCTTAGCAAATATGCAGTCTACCAACGCCCCTCGCGTATCGGAAGCTCCTTCAGTGAGCTCAATGGTGGGGCAAGCTTTCCAAATCACCCCAACAGCACCTGCTCCAACTGCAGTTTAGATGCCAATCTGTTGTACACTTCGGACAGAAGTGATGCCTCAGACAATTCAGCAGTTTCAGCCACAACCTCCATCCATCAATTGCTAACAGTGTGGGGTTGATAACCAAATACAACAAGATATAATAGTGCTGGAGTTGGTGTGAATGAATCTGCCAATTATGCTAGCGCATCAACCAGCCACTCAACTTCCACCAGAAGCTCAAACTGCTGAATCAAACTTGTACCAAAGCCTTTCAACTACAAATTCAACCCTATTGCCGCTGGATGCAGAAACTAACAAACTTTCACAGCCACCACAAAAATTTAGAGTCCAATCTGGTACTCAAGTGAATACAGAAAGAACCCAAAAACGCCAAGAAAAAAAATATAAAGTGCAGGCAAGAAAAGAGTAAATTGATCAGCAATTGTCTTTACTTCTACGCCCTGGAACTAGCCAACTGCCTCAAGAAGAAGCAGAAGTTCACAATAACACTGTCTTAGCCTGTCTTTATGATCAACATCTTGGGCCGACGTCTTTGCAAACTAATGCCCTGCAGGAGTTCTAAGCTGCTGTGATATTACCATTTTCTGACGAACCATTAGCAGAGGTACAGCAGGCCATTGTCCAGATCTATAATAGTAATAATTACCATTTCTAAGTGATGCAATCGCAACACTGAGCTTTTGTCAGTTACGGAAATTATTATTTTTTTTATTATTATTTGAAACGACAACATTTACAAAAAAAAGATGATAACATACATTTTCTTAAGGGGAGGCGAGTCTAATTACAATTTGTTTTTGCCTGTATTTCCTTGTGTGGGGAAAAGAGTAAGATTTGAGTTAAGAACAAATTTATATGTACTCGTATTTTAGCGGAAAAACAATTCATTCACCATTTCGGACACATTTTTCATATTTTTGTCATGTTGCATTATATTCATTTCACATTTGGGAAAATTCATAAATACTTTCTGGAGCAGATTTCCTTTTGCGCTTTTAGTTTTGTTTATGAAAATTTTTCCTAGTGCTATAATCCAGTTAATTGATATGTTTTTGGTTGTTTTTTCATCTGTCTTGTGACCTAATATAATTGTTATTCTATCAATTTTTATATTTCGATCTAACTTCACTTTTATTATGGGTTCTAACTCTTTCCAGAAAATTTTCACTTGTTGACATTCCCAGAATGTGTGAATCGTATCATCTATCCAGCTACATTTATAACAAGCACTCGAAGATTTAATTTGGTATTTGACTAATAGGTGTGGGGTAATTATTGTGTTGTGTAAGATTTTATACATTATTTCTTTGTGTTTATTACTTGTCCCAATTTGATAGAGCTTTTCCCAAGAATCACAAAAGGTATCGTAGTTTATATTTAGCCTTGATTGCCATTTTTCTTGTCCCTTAGGGATATATAATTTTGTCTTTTTCAAGTGTTTCTTCAAATTTTTGATTTGTTGAATCTCAAAATTTTGTGGTTCAAATTCAGTTTCTGTTTTTGGATGACCATGAATCTTGACAAGAGTTTTCCACTCATGTGGAATTGCATGTATCACCTTACAATAATCAAACCATAGTATTCCACAATTTTCATTTCTGAGCTCTTCTCAGCTTTTTAGCGCCCAATCAATTCTGAACCAGTGAAAAATGAAATTGAATTTTGCATCAGTCAGGGCATTCAAGAATATTGCCTTTTTTCCACTTAGGATGTAAGTATTGTTATTTATTCTCTGCGCCATGACTTGGGTAGGGGTGGCTATTTTAGAAATGTTATTTGAGGGGATTGCTTGGATCTGTTCTATTATTTCTCTGTAAAATGGGGTGAGTTTCACCCCTAATGTTTTCTGTGAGAAATTATCGTTAACTAATTTGGTTAATCCTCCTCTCCCTTGTAGTGGTTGAAGTGATCTGAGTAATCATTTTGCTTTTAACATTTTAATCATAATTTCAATGTCTGGAGCTTTTATCCCTCCTTTGCAATAATCCTAAATTAAGACGTTTTTTCTGATTTTCGGTTTATGGTCACTCTATAAGAAGTGTGTTAGCATGTGATTTAAGTTTTTTACTGTTTTTTGTTCAGTTGAAAGATTTATTAGGCTGTACATGATTTTAGGAGTTATGATATAATTCCATACAGCCACTTTCCCGTACATGGTCAGGTTTCTAGATTGCCATAATTTGCATAGTTGTTTACATTTTTCAACTTTGTTCCTGATATTCTCATTATACATTTCTTCTTTATTATATGAAAAATTTATTCAAAGAATTTTTATCGACTTCACAATTTCACTCCTATTTATCTTGCCATCTTTGTTTTTATTTTGTCCAAGTCCTAGTATTTGAGTTTTGTTAACATTTATTTTAAGGCCAGAAAGTGTTGAGAATTCCTGAATAACACTTGAAGCATGTTTGTAATCCTCTTTATCCATAGCTAGAATAGTTGTATCATCAGGATACATGCAGACTTTGTGTGTCAGAGCTCCAATCTTTAGTCCCTGATAACTTTCACAACTTCTAAGCGTGCGTGCCATTAATTCCATTGAACAGATAAACAGATATGGAGATATTGGGCAACCTTGCCTGACTCCTGTTTGGATTTCAAAATGTTTTGTATAGAAACCAGCATTTTGAACTACTGCTTCAGATTTGTCATGGAGAGTTTTGATCCAAGTGGTAAAATTTTCTCCAAAGTTGAAAATTTAAAAGCAATAATCATAAAATCTCGGTCTAATGAGTCAAAAGCTTTTTCTATATCTAATGAAATTAAGAGTCCGGATTCCTCTTTACTCTCGTAATGTTCAATTATATCCAACAGGTATCGTATGCTTTCTCGAATATACCTTCCAGGTACAAAACCTTTCTGGTCTTCATTTATTATACTCTTCAGGTTAGTTTTTAGTCGTTCTGCTAAGGCTTTTGCTAATATTTTGTAATCTACATTCATAAGTGATATGGGTCTCCAGGTCTGTAATTTATTGGGGTCCTTATTTGGTTTGGCAATCAGTGTTATGATACTTCTCCTTTGTGAATCACTGAGTTGATTATTCTGTAGTGAAAAATTGAAGCTTTTAACCAACAGGTTTTCTATTGTGTCCCAGTACTCTTGTAGAATTCTACTGTAAGACCATCATCGCCCGGAGATTTGTTATTTTTCATATTTTTTAATGCATTTTTGTATTGTTGTACTACGAGGTCTCTTTCTAGGATACTTTTCTGTTCCTCTGATATTTTTGGTAAGTTGAGAAAGTTTTCTTTTTCTAAAGAGTTTCTGATGATGGATTTTTTTCCATATAGAGAGTTATAGTATTTATGAATTTCTTCTAAAATATCTTCTGTTTATTTTACTTCAATACCTGATTCTGATTTTAGTTGTATTATCTTTCTTCATATTGTAATTTCTCTTCTCCATATTAAGAAAATATTTGTCTGGTTTTTCACCATATAAATGCCATCTTGTTTTCGCTCTTTCCATTATAAATTTTGTTTTCTCCTGTGTTAGATTTTTTAGTTGTTCTTTTACCTCTGTATACCTGTCGGAATTTTCTTTTTGACTATTGTTATCAAAATTAGCCTCCAAATCCTGTAATTCTCTTTGTACCTCTTTTTCTCTATTTCTTTTAGATTTCGCTAGTTCTTTGGAATATTTTATTGGATGACTTCGTATTTTGTATTTTACATATTCCCATGCTTTTACTAGATCCAGATTGCTAATTTCACACTCATTATTTGTTTCCTCTATCAGATTTTTTATACTTTTATTATAAAATTCGTCTTTGAGTAAGGAATTATTGAAGTGCCATAAGCCCGGGCCTGCTTTTCTATAGAGTTTGCCAGATATGCATAAACTTATTGCATTATGGTCCGAGGGAAGACCACTAATTATATCACATTCTGTAACTCCATCAATTAATTCATCAGATACTAAGAAGTAATCTAATCTGCATTTTACATGCGGCTTACTCTGTTTCCAAGTATATCTTCTAAATACATATGAGACTTCAATTATTTTCATATGCTCTTTAAACCTTTGAACTGAAAATTTTTTATTATTCAAATAGTTTCCTCCAGATTTGTCCTTGTTTGGATCCATTATTATATTAAGGTCTCCTACCATAAGAACAGGAAAATTCTCTCGGTTTATGTCTTGTATACTCTTGAATAAGTTATCCCAAAATATTTGTTGCTCCTGTTCTTTTGTTGGTGCATATTCATTAATTAAAATAAAAAGTGTATCTTCTATTTTTATCCTGACTATTACATACCTACCTGCATTATCTCTTCGTATGTCCAACACTTCATAATTAAAAGTGTTGTTGAATAAAATTGCTACTCCTCTTGCATTTGTGCCCCACTGTAACAGTAGTTTTTTTCTAACTGCTCTGAGAAATGTGTCTCTTGTAAAAAGATTATGTCATACTTGTTTTCCCTTGAATAGTTTAGAATAGATCTCCGTTTCGCATCGTTTTTACCTCCTTTACAATTTAAAGATAAAAATCTCAAGTTATAAGCCATTCACAATCAGTCTCGTACTATAAACCATTTTGTAATCTGTACCATATTTTCTTCCTTGCTACAGGCTGCAAGAGTTTCATTTGCATAAAAACCAAAAGTTGTTGATTTTTTATGTTGGTTTGAAAAAAAGTCCGCACTACTGGGGTCAAAAGGTGTACACTACTGCACTCAAAAGCTGCACTACTGCAGACAAAACGTGATGATACATTTTTTCAGCATCTTTCATAAATTTTATCAAAAAAATTATTCCAATAATTTTTACCAGAGTTCAAGTTTTACCAGAGTTCAATTTACATTAAAAATTATATAATGGAAAGTTCATTCAATGAATAAAATATCACATAACAGAAACAGTATATAGTAATAGAAAAAGAAAAGAATAACATTTTTCATCACTTTTGTTTGGGATTTTTCCCTTTGTTCTTTTTGTGTCTTTCATCTTGTTGCCGCTTGGTTAAATTGGGTGCAATAATAATCCGTGGCTTATGATTTTTATTGATGTTGACTGATTTTTTTTGCATTGGCCATTATTGTCTCTTTATCCTCCAATCATACTAAATGAATTTTAATAGTTGGCCTTGGACCTTTCTTGGAATTGTAGTAGCTGACCCACTGAATTTCCAAGCTGTTCGTCCAATTTTCCTCCATGTGTAGGAATCTGGCGCAAAATTCTCGAACTTTTTCTCCTTTTTTCGAATTGTTCAGCTTTTCATCAAAGATGATTTGGTCGTTCAGTGAAAAAGAAAAGGAATAATGTAGATAAGCAAGACTAGTGTTGAGGTGATCTTTTAATTTGAGTAATTTATTTGCAGCTATTATTGTACTCATTTATTTTGAGCTTCTTATAATTCCTATTTTTTATTCTGATTTTTATTTTCTTTTCCCATGTTTCTCAAGTGTTTAAAAAACATTGCTTAGATTACTTGTTTCTGCTGGAAGGAGTGAAATAAGTAGAATACAAGAGAATTTCTTACTGGGAAATTAAAAATCCATAAGGATTTTAATTTTGAGACTCGTTCTAAATGTTCCACTTTTCTGGCGATAGTGCCAGTTTGATCTTCCAATTTTTTGATCTTGATCTTTTTCCAATTCTGTTTTGGAACCCGTCTGCATTTGTTTCGAGCTAATTCACCTTTGGGACATTTTGTGGCAGTTTGATCAATGATAAAGTCGTGTGACATTAATAAATTGGATCGATTTTTCGTATAAAATAAGCCAATATCGAAAGTGCACGTTTTGTTGCACTGATTATGCCAATTGTTCAAACAAAATGTAAACGATGGTGCACTATAATCGACCAACTGTATATGGTATATGCAAATATGTAAAAAGCGTCACTTCATATAATTTTGTGGCTATAATACATAGACTGCAAAAAATTATAGCTGCGCAGACATACAACCACTCTGCAGAAGTAAAAAAGTGTTTTATGCAAAAGTTCGTTACGGAAATTATTTGACTCAACCTCTGACTAGCAAACTGTGGTTACAGATGGAGACATTCGTCCATGAAATGGTTCCGAGAGTGGGCCCCAACATCGGCCCTAACTGGCACCAATTTATTAACAGCTTTATTATTGCACAAAGTTGCCCACACTGCCTGCACCCCACACCAAATTTGGTCTAATTACCAATGCGCTGAGCATATCATGCCAAATTATTCACAGTGGCCTAGCAGGGGAAATATCTGTACTTACTGGATGCCATGGAACAAATCGATAATTTAAGACAATCCAAGCGCCAAAGAATAGAAGATGCTATCAAAGAAACTGATAAACCTCAATTGCTGTAAAAGACGACAAACCCACCTATAGTTAGTAGGGTGGGGAGTAAATGGGCCCCCACTTCCCACAGTATTCTATCCCTTAAAATGGACACAAGCCACCATTGTAAATCCTCTGCCGACAGACAATGTCGAGAGAGTGGCATGAGAAATCAAAACAGCATCAGCAAGATGACCGTAGTGTTCATTACAAGCACTTTAAATGTTCATGCCAATCCTCATCACTGTCGCCACCTCGTTCCCAAATGAAAGTAAATCTTAATCACAGCTATATTCCAAAATCAGTAGTCAATTGTCGTCACTGACATTAGTGATACATGATATGTTTTCAAAAAAATTATGCCTCAATTGTATGTGTTAAGGCCCTGCTATACTTCAATGGCCAGCGCCGGCCAGCACAGGATGAAATATTTTTGAACAGATGCCAGCCACTACTGGCTGGCAAAGAGCTGGGGCCAGTTGCAAATTTTCACTCCTATACTTTATCTGATGCTGTATGTGAGATACCTACTGCAAAACTAGGGCAAAATGAAGATGCATTTTTTTGCATCATAATTCATATGTTATAACACAAGTGATGGCTAGCCACAGTTCAGAAATTTGGGTTGAATCAAAATTGAAAACTGGTGCCGGCAAGCGCCAGCCTTCTTCCAAAAGACAAAGTATAGTAGTTCGAAACTGGCACAGGCTGGCACCAGCTATGAGCTGCCACACTTCTAACAGTGATGGCTGGCACTGGCTGTTGATGTTTAGCAGGGCCTACATTTTTCTCGCCCCACCTTTTTTCTAGTTTTTTAGATTCAAATTCGATTTAGTATTTGTACCGCCTGGTTGATTGATTGTTACACTATTGCTTAATGATCAGAACTTTACAAATCTTGAGTTACCTCCAATGATTTGCACATTATGTCTTGTAAAAATTATGCGATCTGATTTTGCCATCAGGTCAAGTTGGACTTTGGCGTTACTGTTATATATTTTCGCTTCTTCACACCATCTTTTGCTGTAAAATGCAAATTGTTGATATGTCAACATCAGCAGCTCCCGGTTACGGAAGTGTTTTTATTGGAAGGACTACAACCCCATCTTTACAATTCAAAACATTGATCTGATAATCGAACTTTGTGCGATTAGATGCTGTGTCATAGTTGACCATGGACTTTTATTACCTCTGCCACTTTAATGGTATTCTCCTCGTTATCACGCTCTATGAAGAAATCGCCATTCTGAATAGCTGTGATTGCTACATTATTAAAACTTTTGAATCTTTTTGCCGCTGCCCATTCCTTGCCCGACCCAGTAGAATTATTGTTTATTATTTTGTGTTATTTTGTTAAAAATTTTCTATTTTTCATGTTCAAAAATTGCCAAAAAATTTATCGTAAAATTATTTTCTTGTCAAATTATTGTTTCAAAAGTGTTTAAAATTGTTTTCAAATTTAATATGCATTATGTGTTGACGAAGTATTCCTCTGTGTTTATATATTCTTTTTCCACCCAAATGTATCAGTTTAGAATTTTGAGATGGGGTCCCAAGGTTTTCCAAATATTTAATTTCTCCCCTTTCTCTAAAATATCTACAACAAAATGTGACTAATGCACCCTTAATATTATTTCTTTTCTCTTACTTTCCCCATTCTCATTTCTTTCCAAACTCAGGGGCTCCCAGCAACCCCTAGGGTGGCTGGATTTGGGGGTCACCATGTAATGGTGACGAGTCCCGGGGAGCCACTGTAGCCTAAAAACTTGGCATCTGGTGATTCCCTCAAAGTCCCCTTTTTATCCGTCCCTGGGACATTAAACTTCTGAACCCCAACTCCCAACATCCCCCTTCTTTTCCTCCTCCTCTTCATCCTTTAGATTACTTCTAACCGTCTGACCATTTTACTTGTGTACAAACATTGTGAAAAAGTAACATTTTTATGAAATTGATACTACCTATGTGTCAGCTGTCGACTATAGTCTTGACCATTTCGTCCTGCATTCATCAAGAATTTTTTTAAAAGATCATATAATTTAATGGTATATGTAATATGATACTGTCCAGTATGTCTAGTAATTTGATACTGTCAGGTGTGTCAGTTATTGACCATCTAGTCTACAATAATTCATTTCAATAGTTTTGTGCTTTGTTGAGTGGTTGGTTTGCTTTGCTCACTCTTGACAAGTCTAATGCTTCAATTTTATGTAACAAGTAAGCTCCCCTCGTGCAGGATCTAACGATCTATCGATTTTTCGAGTGAAGCTGTTAAATCATTAGATTGTAAGGATCCTGGCGTAAAATCTAATGTAACATCCACGAGTCACATGGTCTAACGATCTAATGGTTTTACTCATTTTTACAAAAAGTTTTTTGCTTGGGACTAATTTTTAAGTACTCGGGGACAGGTTTTTCAATGATTCCTTGTGCTTAACCATTGTTTTTAGGACACGTTTTTTACTCTTTGGGGGGGGGGGGTAAGATTTTGCATACGTTTTGTAAAAAATTGTACTTGTAAGAGACGTCATCAACTTTAAAATCCGAGTCAAATCGGCCGAGGCATACTTTCTACATTGAGGTCGATTTTTACCCAGCGTACTTTCTACATGGAAGTAGAATTCTAGGGTTGAAGCTTCAACATGTAAAATTCTACTTGCATATAGAAAGTACACTCAGCTTGGGGCGTAGCTTTTACATGAATGTAGAATTCTAGGGTTGAAGCTTCGAGCATAGTTTTCTATGTGGAAGTAGAATTTTACACATTGAAGCTTCAGGCATACTTCCTACACTCCCTGTACCACCCCACATGCTTAACGAAATTCGGATTATATTACATCATTGACTATACTTTCTACACCCTTTGTATCGCCCCTCACAGTTAAGGCCGCAAACTTTAAAGTGTGTGTTTTGTACACAGGTACATAGCTGAGGAGGTAACAGTTAGGGACTGGTCACTCCCGAATTTTATTTTAGACTACATAACTGATCAGTAACTACATCTTGTTATGCTTAGTTAAATAAAAAGACTGAACTTACTGTAAGAAGTTGCACAATGCAAGCTGATCTAATCACACATTGGCACATTGTTGCCAAATAAGTTAGTGTACTTCTGACCAGCTTTGTGCTGAAATTTTAAAATCTAGTGAGTGTAATTTTTCTAATCGTTTATTTGATTTTCCATGTGTAATACTGAACTTCTTTTGATAGAACTTTTGCTCCAGTACAGTCAGGGTTGCAGTTGCTTTTTGTGGGACAAAATGTCGGATAGTCGCACCAGTGACTTAGACGCCTTGTACATTAACAAGCAACGTTGTAAAATTCTTGAAATCGAAAATAATTGGTCTTTTTGCAATGAAAACCAATCGTGCCACTTCATCGTGCCACTTCAACTTCATTTTGCCTTATACTAGATAATTTACTTTTCTATGTGCATTTATTTTCGGTTTTGCAATAAAAGTTTTTGAAAAACTATTGTGATCTATTAACATCTCAATTGTGCAAAAATTTCAGCTAATAGTTTTCTTAGCTAAGTACAACCAACAAAGTGTGTTCTTCACAATTTGCTGTGTATACTTACAAAAAAATTGGTCCCCCCCGAAATTAGTAGACCCCCAGCTGCGTGCCTGTTTGTGGGTATCTTTTAAGTACCCCGTGTACAGGCCCATTATAACTACTATCGCTGCATTGATCATTTCAAAACGAACAGAGTATAGTCTGAATAGCACTGCCGATTCGATTCTTTTCCAATCGCTTGTCTCGAGGAATTCCATTCAGTAGTTGAATTAGTGACGCATTAGTGACGCATGAAGAATTAAGAACAGTGTATCCAATGGGGATGTCATGTTTTTCACTTCCCTACGCTTGAATTTTTGAGTAAGCCAGGCTTGGGATCCTAGATAGAGCCCAATGAAAGCTTGAGAACCTTGATTAGGAATCTACTTGGAGGCTCGGGGAAACCTTCCAAAGAAAACCCTACTCATCTATTTATTAGTATTGTTGTATTGAAGGTAGGTAAATGACTGGCCATTGGTTTGCCCTTTTCTGGCTATCGGGCATGACCTGTGCGATGACTAATGCAAGGAGCTTTTTGTTTATAAATATTACATAATGTTTTGATTTTAATAAGATCATCCATTTGAAAAATAGGGTGTAGCTACACCCTATTTTTCAAATGTTTTAAATTTATCCTCACTACTTCAAAAACTCCATATAATTTTCATTTCTAAGATGATCCATATCAGACCTTAACAATAAAATGAGAATTGCAAAAAGCACTCGGATCTTTTGATAATGAAATTCTGGAAGGCACACATAGATGAAAACGATTTTTTTCATGCTTGGAAGAGGACATTATAACCTAACTTCTGAGTCGATTGTTCCATCAGGAAGTAGAAGACCCACTGAATTTATTTCACGTTTCTTATATAAGAAAAAGCTCTCTTTCGAACTAAACAGAAAATAAAATATTTGAAGACCGTATTTTTGCTATTCGCATTTCAAAAGTTCATAGATTTTCATGTATTTAATTTTGTCACAAATTTGAACGAATGTGATGCATTCACAACTTTACAGCGAAACAATATTTTCAAGCATGAAGTGAGCTCGTGTGAATATTGCTATAGCGAAGTAATTTTCACTTTTCATACATGGCGCACGCGCCCATGTGCATTAATTATCAAATTTTTGATTTTATGACCCTTTTGCATCATATTTTCCGAATACCTACGCAATGCAGAATTTTCTAAAGCGTAGCATAGCATAGCTGGATTAGAGCAAAAAGTGTTCACAGATGCAAACTTTCGAATCCCAAGCTATATTTCCAGGATGACCGTATGGCCCAAAAGTAGGTAGCTTAATGAGTTGAAAATTCTGTGAAAAATAGGGTCCACAAAAAACCCATCTCCCTCTATTTCAGGAGTTGGTTGGAAAAATTTTGCCGAAATTAGTTTAGGATCTTGAATGACATGTAAACAAAATTTGATCCAAATCTGGAAAAGTCGGCTGTAGCCCCCTGTACCGCGTGGAATGATTTTTATTGATTGGAAAGAAAAAAAAAACAAATCTGGAAAGGTCGGCTGGAGCTCTTGAGATTATTTTTTGCAGATTATCAAGAGAACCGGCCAGGCTTCCATATCGCACGCACTACACTGTTTGAACCTTTCCACGATATCGTGGATTGGTGGGCATTTTGTGTTGAGACAATGTATAAGAAAATTTAGCTTCTTATACAGAGAGTTGAGATAAATACTTAAACCTACTTGAAAATCTCATATTTGATATCACTTGATGCGTTGGGAACAAAAATAATATTCATTTTGTCTGAAAATCAAAACTCGCATAGCTAGAGAAAGACGAAATTTAAATATTTTCAATATTTTCGATTTTTAACATACACTTCTTTCAACTTTTTTAGCTTTAAGGCCCTGTCATACTTCACCGCGCGGTACCGCCTTTGAAGTATGAATAGGTTTTTGTAATTTTTGCGGCGCCCCGTCAGGTTTCAACTAAACTAATACACATTTTTTGAGAAGAGCAAAATCCAAAAGTAAAAAAGCGGCGCCGCCTGTTAGTATGAATAGGACAACCGGCACAGCGCGGCGAAGTATGACAGGGCCTTTAGGTACGTCAGACATCGTGTTCTATAATATTAGGCGGATGAATGGCCTACAATTTACTACAGGGTTTATCAGTGTGAAGTTCGTGTTAGAAATACAGCGGTGCTCGAAACATCAAATTTCAAATGCAAAAATTGAATGTTTTTTCACAAAAATCACTATTTCTTCTGCTAAAGTTCAGAAGCATCAAAAATTTCTCTATAGAACAGATACCATGTCTTCTACCTGCTGACAAAAACTTGCGTAAATTTATGTACTGCTATATTCTGTTTTTCATAAAATGCTTCCAAATAATCAATCTGGAAAGCAATTTCTATTTTATATTTTCAGCATTTTCTGCCAAGCCGTACGTCACATGGAAGTGAAATTTTGTGACGAAACTCAGCTAACACTTGAAAATTTTTCGAGTGAAAAAATGTACAGTAGAACTTTCATGTACAGGATTTTCAAGTCACCTAATATTTGTGTCATTTTTCATTTTAGTAGCGTTTTATAAAAAACAAACTATAGGAAGTTGCACCACCGTCTTACTTATCACAACTAAGTTGAATCCTACTACAAATCATGCCTTAACATGATTGATGTAGTCTGATGTGCATCCTATCGCACCTAATCCCTATAAATATTCGACACGAGTGACACAGAGAGTTTTATTTATGTCCGCTTGTGGATGATTAGGACATGGACGTTGTGATTGAAGTTGAACAAAGAAGTTCATATTGTTAGAGTTTACAGTCAGAACCAATTGCAATTACTGTGTTCGATGCGTGAAAGAATTGACTGTGTTTTTAGCCACTGTTTTTTTCCACATATTTGCACTATAACATACCTGTACTTGGGGGGGGGGGGTTGGGGGGGGGGACCCCCCCCAACTCGGCCAACCCTATACCCAAAATCATTTCCCCCCCCCCCCAGTTTGGAAAAAAAAAAAATTTTCAAAAAAGTGTATGTTTTTTGGCCTTTTTTGGGAAAAATTTCGACTTTTTCCTACCCCCCCCCCAAAATTTCGGATTTACCCCCCCCCCCCAACTGGTCGGAGGTCTTACAGGTATGCACTATAATGTGGAAAAAAATCTGGAATGTGGAAAAAATTTTTGAGGTCTTCCCACCCTTCAGCATTTAAGTTGTAAAACATTATGGGCTAAAAATTTGGATAAAAAAGAAGCAACAGATTCAATTTATATCGATTTTCAGAAAGCATTTGATACTGATGTTTCTCATGAAAAACTGTTTGGAAAATTAGCTTCCTATGGCATATCTGGTTTTTTATTATGATGGTTACATGGTTTTTTATTTAATAGGACTCAACAGGTAAAAATTGGCAATTGCTTCTCTAATCCAATTAAGGTCATACCTGTAAGACCTCCGACCAGTTGGGGGGGGGGGGGTAGAAAAAAGTCGAAATTTTTCCCAAAAAAGGCCAAAAAATATACCATTTTTTGAAAATTTTTTTAATTTTTTCCAAACTGGGGGGGGGGGGTTGGGGGGAAACATACCTGTAAGACCTCCGACCAGTTGGGGGGGGGGGGGGGGTAGGAAAAAGTCGAAATTTTTCCCAAAAAAGGCCAAAAACATACACTTTTTGGCAAATCTTTTCAATTTTTTCCCAACTGGGGGGGGGGGGGGAAATGATTTTGGGTACAGGGTATAATCAACGTTTTGGGTACAATCAACGTTTGATTAAATCTTTCAACCATTCCGTTACATTGCGGGTGATACGCAGTTGTCTTGATTTTCTGAACTTTTAGAAGTTTTGCGATGTCTTTCATCAAATTTGAAGTGAATCCTGAACCCTGATCTGATAGTAGATGTTTCGGGCTGCCATGAACCAAAACTACGTTATTTACAAAACTTTCGACTATAGTTGCAGCTTTTTGATCCGGAATCAAATGAGCGCTTACCCATTTAGTGAAGTAGTCTTGAAATACGATGACGTATGATCTTTTCTCACCCAAAGGGGATATGTTTACTATGTCAGTTGCGACGATTTCAAATGGATATTTTGGTTGAATCGGCATCAACGGAGGAGGTTTCGGCAACTGCGAAGTTGTTTGTTGACAAGTTTTGCACGTTTTGATCCACTTTATTATCGACTCTTCCATTTTCGGCCACCAGAAATGCTGTCGAATCATCGCTGTAGTGCATCTATGACCTTGATGGCTCAAAATCTTTGCGCCATGGAACTGATACAAAACACTTTCAATCAAAGTAGTCGGAACTACTATCGCGGAAGCTGTATTAGCTTGTTTTGATGTTGGGTAAACTACTTCGTTTTCGGTATGAAAATTGAAAAGCAGATGAAATCGTAGAGATTTGCTTCTGTTCCAGAATTTTTACCAACTTCGCGATGTACGGATCTTTTCTTTGAGCTTCTATGATTTCTTCCGGCGATTCTATAGTTACTAGCCGTTTTTCAGGCTGTTGGAAGTCTTCTTCGAACGTCGGCACTTTAATTCTTTCTTCTTTTTGCATCATTGACCTTGTTATAGCTGCAGCGACAGTCTTTTTTCCTTCGCGAAACGTCGGTCTGAATATTTCATTCGTTACTTCTTCGCTAGTCTTTGACTTCACTTTAGCGCGAGGCTCATTTCGTGATAGAAAATCAGCACAAGCATTTTCTATGCCTTTCACATATTCAACGGGATAGTCATAGTCTTGAAGCTTTATTGCAAAGTTTTGGAGACACGAATTTCGATGTTTTTCTTCTTTGATCCATTGCAAAGGCTTATGATCAGTTCTGACCGTTACTTTTTGACCATAGACATAGTGTCTGTATCATCGAAAAGCTTCTACAATTGCCAGACATTCACGCTCAGTCGTACTGTATCGGGTTTCTACGTCAGATAGAACTCTACTATTATAAGCGATGACCCATTGATCATTTTCATTTTCTTGATACAAAATCACACCGATAGCAGTTGTGCTATCATCAGTTTGAATGATGAATTTCGATTTTTTGTCGTTATAGACAGGATATCGCAAAAAAGGAGTTGAGGTTAGAGATGTTTTAATCTCGTTAAACGCTATACAATGTTCTTCGCTTATCTCATATTTCACGTTTTTTTGTAGTAGTTGATAAAGCGGTCGCGAAAGAGTGGCAAGATTTGGTATGAATCGTCTACACCATTGGACTAGGCCCAAAAAACATTGAAGATCATTTACAGTTTTTGGAATTTCATAATTTACGATCGTGGAGACCTTTTCGGGATCAGGCAAGATTCCATTTTCGCTTAACAAGTGACCAAGAAATTTTACTTGTTTCGGTACGAAATCACATTTATCAGGTCTTAACATTAGATTTGCATCACGAAGAGCATCAAAGATCAGTTGAATATGTGCTAGATGATCATTATACGTTTGCGAAAAAACTATGATATTGTGGATATAGACCAAACAGATTTTCCAGATATATGGATGCAGGATCCGTTCCATTAGTCTTTGAAATTCACCGGGAGCATTTTTCAAACCAAACGGTAGAACTTTGAATCGAAATAAGCCTTCTTGACTGACGAAAGTAGTTTTATCACGTGAAGCAATGTCTAAAGGGATTTGCCAGTACCCTGCTTTCAAGTCTAGAGTTGAGAAAAATCTTGCATTGCCTAAAGCATCTAGATAGTCATCGATTCTCGGAATCGGAAATTTATCGCTAGGAGTAACTTCATTTATACCTCTATAATCGACTACGGGTCGCCAACTTCCATCTTTTTTGGTTACCAGAAACATAGGCGCAGCCCACGGTGATTGCGAAGGTTCTATGAGGCCTTTTCCTAGCATTTCTTGAATTTTCTGACGAACCATTGGTCTTTGCTCAATTGGGGCACGATAGTAGTGTTTCGCAACTGGTTTTGCATCACCGGTGTCTATAGAGACCGTTAACTCGTGAGTGAGAGTAGGTTGATCTCCAGGGAGACTGAAAACATCACGATATTGCTTGAAGACTTCGATAGCAATTTTTCTATCTTCATCGTCTATATTCGACTTTTTTCATTTTTTCGAGAGCGTGTTGAAGTTTTTCTTCTTCGGACATAGTTGACTGATCTTTAACCAACGTTGCTGGTTCATAGTCTTCTTCATGATCGCTTAGCGACGCGACAGCCATTTTCGATTCTTCGAGTTTGAATTTAACCTCAGCGATGAGCTGGTTAGGTTGCAGATGGATACCGTTCGCACTATTATTGACGAATAATAGTGGACATTTGCCTTCAGTTATATTGATTATCGCTAGTTCGATCAGATATTCACAATTTTCTTTTCCGAAGTTCACTGGTTGAACTATAACGCTTTTGAAGCTTTCGTTTGTGAAAGGGAAGATTTTCCCATTAACCCACGTTTGACAATTCGGTTCTACATAGCATGACGAGATACTCAAAATCGGTAGCAATCTGTCGATTTTCACGATTTGTGTTTGACTTTGTCCCGTAGAAGTATTTGAAAATACTTCATCCTAGGGCGCTTTTTCAATCGGTTTCAAAACTAGATTTAGTTCTTGTTGAACATCTCCGATTCTGATGAAATTTTCGGGAAAGTTTATTATGGCTCGAACGCTCGGATGTACTAGGAAATCGGTTCCTAGGAGGCATTCCTCTCCTGTAGTAGGTAGAATCCAGCATCGTACTAGATGTGTTCCCAAACATGAACTGATTTTGAAGATTATCAGACCTCTAGCATCGACGATAGCACCTTTGGCTACTTTTATCTGTGCTGATGTTTCCAAAGTATCATAGTCAATACCCAAAGAGCGTTGAGCTAGACATGAGGAAATGACTGAACACTTAGCACTGGTATCGATTAAAGCTTCCGTTTTGGTTTTTCCGATTTCCGCATCAATATGAAAAGCACGAGTAGTAGCATATAAGCTCAGAAGTTTGATATCTTTTTGCGAACATTCTTCGATTCAACATACACTAGATCTCGCGATCCACGGTTCAGTAGGTTTTTCGATTGTGAAATCTGTGATTCAGGGAGTGACGAAAAAGTTTGTAGCTTTAGAAGCTTCTGTCGGTTCAAGCATATTGGCTGTACTGGTTGTCGGCTTCATTGGGACAAAAGGTTTAGGTGAGTTAAACACCGTTTTGGTTTCTGATGGCAAAACTTGTTGCGAAGATTTCGGAGAAATTAGCTGAGTCTGTATAGACTGTGAGTTGTTCAACGGATAGTAGTAGTGCTTCTTGATTATCTTTTCTTCTCAGGATTCGGAATCACAGAGAGAAATGTTTGCAACATCTCTCTGATAGTTTCGATTATCGCGATTGAAAAACTGGTTATTTCGGTCAAAATTTTTGAATCTGATTGAGCGTGTAGTTACGCCTATTTTGTTGAAAACGAGGACACCAATTATGGTTATTTTGCCATTGATGATTCGGTTGCTGTTGTCGAGGCTGAGAAGCCTGTGGTTTCAATTGATAGCATTCGGAGCTGTCGTGTTTACACTGACTATGATAGGTGCAATACTTTACCGGTCGTTCACGTGACTGATTTCGTTGAAAATTACGATTTTGAGAGAAATCCCGTATAGGAATGTTTTGTCTTATCCGGAAATTCGGACTCGTCGCGCGATCAAATCGTGATCTTCGATTTTCAAAATTTTTAGGGTTTTGCGTATTTTCTCGGATTCCGAACTTTTCTTGGACTCGTTTTATGCTTTCTTCTAATTCTTTTGTTTTCATTAGAGTCGAATTTTCTTGAAACCTCACGCTGTTTCGCTGTCTAGAGTCATCTCTGTTTCCGGATTGAGAGTTATCTCTGAAACGAGGTTTCGAATCATCTCTGAAACGCGATTGAGCTGGTTGCTCTTCTGACGGATTTTCGAGTGTATTAACCAGTATAGGTTGTTCTACTCTGACAGTTGACTGTTTATTCGCTCGCTGAATTTTCTGAACTTTCACGACGGCTATAGCTAAGTCAGTAATCGTTTCTAGAGTACTCGCATCAATCGAGACTCTGTAAATTTCCGGCATTTTCCAAAGAAAAGTAGTGATAACTTTTCTATGGCGATACTGAGCGCTTCTGTCATAGTACAATAGATGTACATAGGTGCTGATTCAATTTAAGAAAGCTGACAGATCTTTGGTTTCAAACGGAGTGATAGACTGGAGCTCGCATTGGAGCGTATCTTGATCGCAATTCGGTGCATTCATACACATCAAAATCTGTTTTGCTTCATCATAGGATTGGACATCTCGTATGGTGTTCAGGGCACCATCGCAAGTCAAGCGACGCAACGTGTGTAGTTTCACATACTCAGACCCATCGAGGCCAAACTCGTTTTCAAGCGCAATGAAGAATTTCAAAACTTGTTGATTTCGGGTCGAATTATCTAGTTTTTGCGGCGCTATCTTTTTACAGATAGTTTTATTTCTCATTTCGTCATCGGCGAAAGATCTATGCACCTGAGAAGGTGGGATAGACGGAAAATTTATCTGAGAGTTTAGCGCGTTAGAGCGGTCAAAGGTTTGTGTCAGGATGATCAGATCATCGTCGTCGTCGATTATACTATGAAAACTAAGTTGACTTTTTCGATCCCTAGTGACATTTTTTGGTTTATTCGATTTCTGAGACTGAGCGTAAGAGCTCGTAAGTCTATCCTTGTTGAAATACTCAATGTGAAACAGTATTTTATCTCTTGATGTCATATCATTAGTTACGATATTTTTGAATAATTCTACATATATACATAAATTAGGAAAATTAGAGGATTTTTAACTACACTCTTTCGGCAGGCGAAGGCTAGAAATTATCCATCACAGATAGTGTCATAATGCGTAGAAGGAAAGAATCATTGTCATTTTAGTCAACATTTTACTTACCAAAAATGACCAATGACTTACATTTGTCCAGTAAATAATTACATGCGAAGCTAATTAATGCAAGAATGACCATAGAAAATGAAGATATTATCATTCATTGGTCACCGAAAAAACCATAACCATCATCTGATATTCGAAAAAACCAATTATCAGCCGATGCCTATTTACACCGATCGTTCACTCCGTTCTATCTTCATGTAAAAACTGCTGGGAAAATTTTATTTTTGGTAATGCTTGAATTTCAATCTCGGAAGTAGAATAATATTTTATTTGTTCTTTCTCCTGACAATGAAAATGATCTACCTAATTCTTTGACCCGTGACCCGTAATGGACAGAGGTATCCTGGATAACGGATCGTGTTGGGTAGGGCAGGCACGTTAGGTACGTAGCTGAGCAGGGGAAAAGGGGACTGGTTCCTCCCAAAACAGTTTTTTGGTTGTAGACTACTTAACTGATCGGTAAGTACATCTTGCTACGCTAAGTTAAGTAAAAAGCATTGGACTTACTGTAAAATGTGCAATGCATGCTAATCTAATCATTCATCGACACGGCATCACAGTGTTGCCGGGTTAATTTATTTTACATTCGATCTAGTGTAGTTTTAGCCGGCTTTGTGCTGAAATTTTAAAATCTAGTTTGGTGCAATTTTTATAATAGTTTATTTGATTTTCCGTACGTAACGCCGAACTTCTTTCCACAGAACTTTTGCTCCAGTACAGTCAGGGTTGCAGTTACATTAATTCAATAACTTACGAGATGACTCACGCCGATTCTTTTCCTGCGTTACTTTATTTTTTTTCTTCATATCATTAAGCAAAAGGATGACAGAAACTTGTATGCTGATTTTTAGGCCAAGTGTTGTGCATACAATGACACAAAAATTAACTTCTCAATTGTGCAAAAATTGCAGCTTAGAGTTTTCTTAGCTAAGTAAGTATGTTTTTCACAACTTGCTATATGTATACTTACAAAAGAATTGGTCCTCCCCCAAATTATTAGACCCAGGCTGCGTGCTTGGAGTAGTGTCAAGAGTCTTTTTCGTATTTCGGGTGGGGTCAGAAAATATCGGATAGTATCGAGTAGCTTACTGGGTCGAAAGGTCCGATACATCTCTAACCAGTTGTACTAAAATCTATGTTTTCCATTCATATATAATTCTTTTATATTAATATTTTAGGATGTTCAACGCTTATAACGTTACCTCTGTTGCGACGAAACTCCCGCTTGGTATCGAGTCTGTATCTTCAAAAGGTGAGTTTACTTAGTGCCTGATCCTGTCAGAATTAGGGCTTGATGCATCATTATTCCTTGGTTTCTTCTATTTAGTATAGTTGAGTAGCAGTATACAATTTTGCGACATGAAATTCAAAGTTTTTCTAGCTCAAATGTACGAGGTTTGACCAAAATTTACTTATTTACTTTTAAAAACAAAAGTTAAATTGATCACTACACCGATGTTCAATCAGCAGAATCGATTGATTTGTGGAGTCGCAGAAATATATGTAGTCTTAAATCATTGCTTTTTAAATGCGTTCCAGTATTAGGTTTTGTTGCTGTAGCAGTTCAAACTTTACGTGCTGTTTAGAGCAATTGAATTTAGCCAGAAATCATTAAATTTTTTCGCTTCAGGTAAAACTTTGTACGGCGGAACAAAAAATGGAGGCCTCGTTTCTTACACTCCTTCTACTTCGGCGGACGGCACGCATTGTGAGTAAATATTCGAGTCTTCAATCAAGTATTGATATTCAAGAATCACACCATTATCTGTCGATAGTCCTGATGGATATTCTTCTTACGATCAGCGATTTTTTATTCTTTGATACAGATACATTATACGTCTGCAAAAATTTTTTGACGAAGTGCGTGACACAAATCCGTAATGTTGAGGAAAGCTCCCTCATAATCGCCCTCTGTGGTAATAATTTTTTCTTTTATAGCCTTCATGTTATATAGATATGTTTGAATACTTTCTTTCTAGATGGTACAATTACCGTCCATGATTGCAGCCAAGTCAATTATCCGATTGTGACAACATTGCAGAAGTTCAGGAATATCAACTTTTTTGCCGCCAGTGTTATTGTGAGTATATCACACGTAGGCTTTTTTACTCAAAACATAGGATATTATCGTCTCATGCCATATTGCTTATATTTTCATCATTGGAATTATTGAAGCGAATGCCAATTCTATTTTCTAAAGGAGAACGTCAAACTTCCGGACGCGAATTTAAAAAATTGTCTATGTTTGTGCGCGGTGGTTCGCCGAAAAATTAGTATGTTTTATTGGCAAGATGAGGATTGGCAAGAAATTCGTGATTTAGTACGTATTCTACGTTGATGGTTTTGTTACGAAAATGTACCGATCCCTTCAATCCTTAGTGTGAAATGACATATAATGATAACGTTAAAGCAGCCGTTTGGTGCCAAGACGGTCAATTGGCTTTAGCTGTTCGTGACGAGTATTCCTTGTTGACCGTTTTCCAGAATGATCAAAAAGTGAGAACAAAGTAGGACGCTGTCGATTTTTTAGAAAAAGTTTCTTGGATTACGTTTTACAGCTCGTTGATTCTAAACATTTAAAATAATCCTAGGATCAAGTGCCAGGCAATTCAAAGTACTTATTTACAACGGGAAATAAGTCCTCCGCGCCCATAATCAGACCACTGAGCGACACAGGTGTAATCGGATTTTGCCGCGATGAAATTATGTACTTCGTGACTTTGAGCGGGCGTCCGGCAGAAACCATAGGATATGGGCACGTTCGTTGGTCCCAGATTCCCATTGCAGTAGGTGAAAAAGCTTTCTTGCTTGGTTTGATTTTGATATTTATGAGCTTCGTGTATTATAGACTCTCCTGTACCACGCACAATGCTGATTCTGAAACATTCCAGTATCGGATCATTTTCGAATGCGAATAATATTACTGACCAGTGTTTTTTGCACAATGCAAAGAGTTTTGAGTGCACAAACTTTTCGTGTTGTTTTTTGCACGGTGCAAAGATTAAACACTTGCTTTTGAAGCTGAAAATGAAATTTCATTTTTCACTCTTCTATGTTTTTACAATAAATTTCCCTAGTATTCGCGAGCTCTTTATTTATCATAATATTCTAGAGAATTAAGAATTTTATAATTCTAAATAAAAGCATGATAAAACTCATATTCTCAGAAAGCAAAATTCAGATAAACATTTCTTGAGAAACTTATTTTTATTACACTTTCCCGAACTGTTTCATACAATTAAAATGAAAACAAAATAGAAATACCATTTTTTGCGCAGAAACATTTTTCAATGATTTAAAGGCACATTTAGCTCAGCGGCTTTTTCTACAATAGTTGATGCCAGCATTGCAGGGAAACACATCGAATATTTGAAATTTTTGGGTACAAAGAAATTTTTCTCTAAAAGTTTTTTTGGATCTTTTTTCAAAATGCAAATAGGCTCGTGCAAAAAATACGTATTGAAACCGACTATCGCTCATTTTATTATTTGCAGAATATGATCGGCCATTTTTATTGGCTTTATTCGTGACTTCGATAGAAATCCGCTCAGCAAAATCATCGCAGTTGATACAAACAGTGACGTTGCAGAAACCGCAGTTGATAAGTATTGGATGCAGGTGAACACTCGGATTTTGCCGCCCTACGAAAATTTATCAGTGTTTGGATTTCCATATGTATATGTAGAAGAGTCTCAAGGTCTGGACTTTTTTTTGGGGCGAGGGGTCATCTGTCGCCTAAAATTTCAGGGTGGTCCTTTGACGAAAATTTTTTTTTTCGCCAAGAAAATCGATAAAATGGTTCAAAATCGTAATTTTTGTTTAAAATCCCGTAAAAAATGTATTTATGGCGCGAAGCGCCGAGATGGACGACATTTTTGATCGTTTTTTGTTTAAAACAATTTTTTATCAAAAAATTGACAATTTTCAGTCTTTTCCTGATTGAAAGTCTGAAGTACATTGTGGCTACCACGTGGCCAGCATACATGCACGCATACCTGCACAATAGGTTCAACTGGATGCAACTCGGTACCACATGACTAGATTCTTAGCACCAGATCATGTTTTATGTATGAACCGATTTTAACCGGGAAAATGCAATCGAGAATTTAAAGGTTAACCAATTAACGGGAATCGACCAATAAACCAGAAATCAACTAACCAACCAATCAGTCAGGGAGTCAGTGAACCAATCAGTCTCACTGAACCAACTAATCAGTTAATCAATCAACAAACCAGCGAATCAATGAACCAATCAATCAATCAGGGAAACAACCGACCATAGAATCAAGGAACCAACCAACCAGGAAATCAATGAAGCAACCAACCAACCAATCATGGAAACTACCGATCAATCAACTGAGGAATCAACCAACCAACCAACCCGGGAATCAACTGAGCAACAAATCAAGGAAACAACAATCTAATCAACTGGGGGATCAGCCAACCAACCAGAAAATCGATGAATCAACCAACTAACCAATCGAGGCAACAATCAACTAGCCACTCGGGGAATCAATGAACCAACGACCAACCAGGGAATTAATGAACCAACTAATCAAGGAATCAACCAACCAACCAGGGAATCAATCAACCAACCAATCGGGTAAACGACCAACCAACCAATCAGAAAATCTACCAACCAATCAACCAGGGGATCAGCCAACCAACCAGAGAATCAATGAATCAACCAACTAACCAATCAAGGCATCAATTAACTAGCCAATCGGGGAATCAACCAACCAACTAACCAATCAGGAATCAATGAACCACCTAATCAGGAAATCAACCAACTAATCAGAGAATCAACCAACCAACCAGGGAATCAATGAACCAACCAACCAACCAGGATATCAGCCAACCAACCAGAGAATCAATGAATCGACCAACTAACAAATCGAAGCGTCAACCAATCAACCAGTGAATCAATGTACTTAGCAACTAACCAATCAGAGAATTAGTGAACCGACCAACTAACCAATCGAGGAATCAAATCAACCAACCAATCAGGAAGTCAACCAGGGACTCAACGAGTCAACCAATCAGGGAATCAATGAACCAACCAACTAGCCAATCAAGGAAGCAACCAACCAACCACCAAGTGAATCAGAAATTAATAAACTAACCACTAATCTGGGAATAAACCAAAATTCAACTGCAGGGAGATCAACTAACCAACAAGGAAAAACAACTTATTTTGATTTCCTTGTTGGTTGATTGATTTACTAGATGAATAAACGTAATAATAGTAATTATAATTTGCAGGTAATTTTTCAAATGACTGTTTGGTTTAATCAGCCAACTCCACAGCCAGTTAGGAAATTACCGACCAAATCACAGTGTCAATGATCCAGCTGATCAGGGAACCAATTTCAACTGAAAGACTGATCAGCTTAAAAATCACGCAATCAGCCAAAAAGGGAATCAATCAAACATCAAGGAAACGAAACCAATAAATCGATGAATTACTAGTTTATTAGAAAATGCCCCGATGGGGCAGAAAAAAGAAGAATATACTTGATTGAATAGCTGCCAAGCCAGAAAAAGAAGTGGACTAGATTTTTAAGAACTTGGGTTAAAGTTGGAAAAACTTCACTTTCGTTATATTGGATTGTCATTCTTTCTCAAAAAAATTTTCCATGTCTGTGAAAAAGTACATTCTGCAGCATCGTGCATTTTGTCCTTCCCCTGGCATCATTTGGCAAACCAATAAAAGTCTAACTCCTGACCGATTCAAAACTTCTGCCTCTCACACTAGCTGAAAAATGGTGAGAGAGACATATTATAGTCATTTTCTGATCTATAAAGAAACCTGAGATTGGTTGCACTGACCCGACATGAAGATACTCTCAACATCGGGATTAAATTGATGATCTTGAGTTTGAGCTTATCGCAATGCCCAAATTATTTTCTTCCAGTGCACCAACAATACTCATTTCATGATTAACTAATACTGAGGTTTAAGTTCGAGTTTGGGAATTGCACAAATGTTTATATTTATTTTGCTTCAGGAATAAGAAAATTATGCGAAAATATTAGTGCAACCAGACAGCCCGAGCTGCGGATAATCTCGAAATCGAGCTCGTTATAGTCATGATGACATTCAAATTATACCAAACTTGAGATCGAACCGAGTCGCCTTTTTGATCGAGATAATCTTGACCTTGATCTTAGACCACTTTAGTGCAACTGGGCCTTAGTTACTGTCATTGGGCACCGATTTGCAAATGGGAGAACAGGGTAAAGTATACAAAAATGCTCCTGGTTCAGCCATGCTTATATTATGGGTGCGCGATACTCGCATTTCCACGGCAACAGTATGACTTTTTTGGAAGCAGGATGGGAGCGACAGGGATGAGTGAAATTGCTTCCCGACTGCCATCCCGCAGAAAGCCTGCGCTCTTTCTGCAAATTTCAGTTCAAATTCAAAAACCGTGAATGATGCTATTTTGTTGAATAGTTAAATAGAGGAGAATAAACTTTTTTGTAGCTTGTAATCAGTAGAACTTACGGAGTGAATTCTATACGATATGTTATATAAAATGAGTGAATTAAACATATCCTGCACAATCGACTTAGTTATAAGAAGACTTTGCGCTCTAGCCTTCTCTAAAAAAACTGAGTGGGATTTCATGTGTCACTTTCCTAGAGTTGATTCCTGTTTTATTGACACTAAATTTAGCAAAAAAGTTCAGCGTAGTTAGAAGCACATATCTGTGAGGGAGGACATGGGGGGTACAAAATACCCCAAGAGTTTTGAAACTGGAAAATTTGTTATGAAAAAAAATTTTTTGATCAACTTTTTTTGAGTCTGTCTCAAAAAACGCCAAAAAAGCAAGGTCCACTCCTGTACCTTCCTCGAAATTTCGGAGATGCACACGTTTGGTTGGAAAGTGTGTTGATGCACTCAGCTGCAGAATATAATTTTTCATAGACATGGAAAATTTTTTCTGAGAAAGAATGAAAATTCTATATAACGAAAGTGAATTTCTTCCAACTTTAACCCAAGTTCTCAAAAATCTAGTCCACTTATTTTTCTAGCTTGGCAACAACTATCCAAGCAAGAATATTCTTTTTTCTGCTCTATCTGGGCATTTTCTAATGAACTAGTTCACCTTTTTTTAGTGGGCCTCAGCCGTGCATGAAAACCTTCGTAGAAGCACATTGAAGTTTCAAATTTCGTCATCTTCACATCAGAAAAACAACAAAAAACAATCTTATAGCTACGAATTCTCACTTTCGGTAAAAGTAAAAGATGTCTAAACTACATAGAACTTAGAACACGTTGTAAACATAGTGTAAATGAACCGTTTCCATTGAATTCCCCATGATCAAGAACCCGTCAACTCCAAAAACCGTTGAAGTACCTCGGTTTATATACAGAAATTTTTTTTGTGAGGTGACTGTGTCCATTGAATTTCCCATGGTCAAAAACCTCTTGCCCCAAAAATCGCAGAAATACATTTATATACATTCAATATAATTTTGTGTGTAAAGTGATCGCATTCATTAAATTCCCCGTGGTCGAAAACCTCTCCCACACAAAATCACGAAAATATGCTTGTTGATACACGGGATAATTTTTTCATGTTAAGCGGCCACATTCATTGAAGTCCCCGTGGAGAATGACCGCGTTCATCAAATTCCCAATGGTCAAAAACTACCTTCATTTACATTAATGATGATCTTTTTGTGTAAAGTGACCATATCTGTACTTGGGAGGTTGGGGGGGACCCCCCACAACTTGGCCAACCATGTACCCAACATCACCCAACCCCCCCCCCAGTTTGGAAAAAATAAAAAAAATTTGCAAAAAAGTGTATGTTTTTTGGCCTTTTTTGGGCCAAAAACTCACATTTTCACAATTTGGAAAACTTCCATGGAAATTTACAATTTTTGAAGATTACTTCCATGATGCTTCTAAATTCGAAATCAGCCTCATGTTCAAGATTATAGTTACAGAAAGGTGGAAAAATTGAGATTTTGGTTTTTAGTACGCACCACAATTCATGTTTTCCGAAGGTTTTTGCTCCAAAAGGAACGGGGAAAGCATTGGATAGACCATTCTGAAAAATTATAAAGTAGAAAACGCGACAAAAAAATTTTTCAGTGTTTTTTGATTTTAGAACCCGGAGAAGCGTTTTCCGACCAGGTAATGCCGACAAAATCTTTTTTTACGTTGAACAAAGATATCAAAAAGATCTTTGTGCGGAGCCAAGAATGTTTGTCAAATTTTCATAGTGAAGTTTCCAAAGTGAAATTCTGAGGCCTTTCTGGACCATTTTCCTAGAATTTTGCAGTTTTTTAGATTTTTTCATCCAAATCTCAAAGTGGTGAAAAGTTTGTACATATACAAAGCACAGCGAAATCATAATCACAGTGATTTTTCTTGTTTTAATCTGTCTATAACTATCATGATTTATAAAACTCACTGAGTGAGAAAAATATGATCGACAGAAAAATCGAATTAAATGCTAATTTGATAATAGTATTTGACTTTCGGAGTGTCGCCCTCAAGCCTAATCCGATGAATAAAAATTGGCTCGAGGCAACAGGAAATTTTGATCTTTTAGAACACACAAAAATGCACTTTTCTAAGTTAGACTTCTCCAGATTTCCCAGGCGTAATTTTTTCCTCTGACCTTCCAGGTTTTTCACTAAGTACACTGGTATGTCCTAAAAAGTGTGCAGATTCTTGAATAAACTTGAGAGATTGCATTGCATTCTGTACATTTTCTAGAAGATAAATTTACTATGCATCTGGTTCCCTACCCTCTTTTGTCGTGGCAACCATCAAAATGATTCGGGAACCAACCACTTTTTTGGGCTGGCTGATACCAGATAAACCGATAGGGTTTGTCCAGGTATGCATGGACGTGGGGTACATTGCTTTTTTCTTCACCCGGCTTTCTACACAGTGTAGAAAAGCCAAAAAAAAGTTTCTGCACTGCGGTTTTCTCCTGTTACTACTGTTTTTCCCCGGGTTTTTCTCCAAGTAGGAAAAGGAGTCAAATTTTTTCCCCGTTTTCCCGAAGTCGTTTTTTTCGCTTAAAAATGCTCATAGACGCTTCATTTGTTTGTTAACTTTCTGGTTTTTTTAGAGCCGCTAATTCATTAAAATTGAGGAAAAAATTGAAATTTCCGAGATTGACCAAAGTCTAATCTACAAGCATTGTGGAACAAATTTTCCAGCAAACTATCCAAAAGCATTTGAATTGCATGAGAAATCGACGGTTAAGTCCTCTATGATGACAAGCGAGATCCCAAAATAGATGCTAATTTTTCGGGCATGAAGGGCCGGAAAAATTTTTTGTATTGACATTCTGCGTGGAAAATCAATTTTCCGAACATTTATTTCAAGAATTAGGTACGAATTTTGTGTTCAAACGTCGTAATTTCTGGAATTTTATTATTTGAAAAATTTTAAAACCAGTAATTCATTCGTAAACTCTGGTGAACTTGGCCGAAAAGATATGAGCAATAAGAGTAGAAATTTCCGAAAACTACTTCCATGAAGCTTTTGAATTGATTTTACGCTAAGAAAGGAATAAGCGCTTCAAAATGTTTAGAGACTTGACGTATTAATTTTCCTCAAAAAATGTGTCACAGAAAAAATGCTAATCTTCATCAAATATCAAGATAAAATATTGAAGATTACCAACTAAAACATGAAATAATACGTTTAAGATAATGAAAACTATTATAGATTGAGTGATAAGTAAAGGTAGACACGATAAAGGCCGCGCCTGAGCTAAGTAATACTTAATTATGATTTTTAAGGTTAAAACTAGCGCCAAGCGCCGGAAATTTTCGAGATTATGACCTTCTAAAATACTCCAAAATGTATCTTTTCCGTATCCGATCGCCAAAATTTCCTTCCCCAAATGTGGAAAGGGCCCAAAATTTTTTCCCTTTTCCGAATTTTTCCCCCAAAAAAGCACGATTTGCGGAAAAAATAGTGTCTGTTACAACACAATACAAATGAATATATGAAAAAATCAAATTAAATATGTAATTCAATGTTGAATTTGAACGAATTTATATTTTTTTGACTTGACATTTTAAAGTCGTAAAATAAGAAAAATAATTGATTTTAAAAGTTCATAATTAATGACTGACACATTATAGGAGGATATATATATATATGATCAAACACATGACTCAAAAAGTTCTGCACCAGTGCGGAAATCTCAAAAACATTCTGCACAAGGCCTAAAAAGTCTGCACTGTACAGAAAAAACACTTTAGGGCAGTATATACATAGATACACTGACACCAAGCAGATTTTGATTGAGCTCCACAGCTGACCCTCAGCAGATTTGACCGCCCCAGCAATGATTGAGAAGATGACAAAAGAAAACAAGCAAGAGCGAAGAAAATGTCGTCATAAAAATTGAAATGACGCCGTAGTTTAACAATTTTATTGAACAAAGCATACTTGATTCCGAATAAGTAAAGTAAAACTTTAAAAATTGCTGGCTAAGCAAATAATTTCACAAATCTGACTTATACAGTTGAAGAATATGTTGCTTGGATGTTAGAAGACCTTTCTGAGACCTTTCTTTCCGTTATCAAGAACGAAATAAAATTTCTATTCCACCTCCTGTCCTCGCTGACTCCCAGCAGAATTTCTATGCTGTGCATGCAGGCCTGTAGCCAGGAATTTTTTTCGGGGGGGGCAGACATTTTTTTTCACATAAGTTACTATAAAATTGGCATTTCTGATGACTTGACTCTTTCTTCAAGGAAAAAATCTAAAGGCCTTTTTTAACACCTGAAGCATTTCTGAGGTCATGCCCTCCCCAACTCCCCTGCCTACAGGCCTGTGTGCATGTATGATGGCCAGCCATATGATTTTGTTGGTTATCACCATATGGCCGACGATTTCTGTGATGGAGGTTGTTTTGACATTTCAGCCCAATAACATGTATGATTTTATATAATAACAAAGTGATGTAGTTATAGGAAATGTTACCTTATTCAGACGTCCGCAAGGTCAGATTTTCAGGCAGGGTAAAGTTGAAACTTTGCGGAAGTAGTGTAGGTAACGCTACTTCCACACACCATTTTGTTCCAAAATCAGGCACCCAGTGAACAATTTTCAAGACTTTGTGTAGGAGTGATACCCTCATGGGACAGTCTTCCTCTGTTTCTGCATATGACTAACGTATCTAACCGGTAATCAAAATTATAACCTACAAATTTCGTTTGGGATCGATATCCAAACATTCGAAATATTTAATTGAAGGAAGCATTGTTTTCGAGAAATATTGCAATAATATGCCTTTTTCGACTAATTGTATCTCCTCCTGGAGTTACTTTTCGATCGATAATTGTATTCCATGTTCTAGTGGTTGCTTACACGTCGTATCGAATCCAACATCGAATCAAACTGATCTGTATTGTTTGGACGGTACCGGTCAACTACTGAAAAATAATATTGAAAAACTTTTGAAAGACAAGGATTACGAACTAGCCTGGCACTTGGCCAAAAATCTGGATGAAAAGGTTGTCAACCAGAAAGAAAAAGACGAACGAATTTCAGAAATCCGTAATCTTTACGCTTTCCATTTGTTTGAGCAACGTCGTTTTAAAGACTCGATGAGTATTTTCGGCGAGATAAATGCAGGTACAGTATGCGTTTACAGAGTCGTTGTCTGAAGATGACTATTCTATTCTGATTGACTTAACCTTGTAGAAGTATTTTTAGTAAGCTAATTATGATTAATTTAGAAGTTCTGTACGTCATCGGCTTATTTCCGGATCTGTTACCCGAAGATGTACGGAAAAGTATCAAGTATCCTGGGCCAATTCCTACCGATTTTGCCAAAAACGAACGGATACAAGGTCTACAAGCGCTGTCTGAATATCTGTCTATGGTAAAAAATAATGATCTATCGTTTTCTCCCGTTAAGGCTTTCCATTTCTTTTTCCAGGTTCGTACGAATATCGCTAAAGAACTGGAGAATTTTGAAAAGCGCAAAAATAAATTTACGTCTCGCGATTTTGAAAATTTGGCAATAAATGCGATAAAAGACGAAAAAAGCGCAACACAACAAAAGAATTTGTTGCAAATTGTAGACACAACTTTGCTCAAGTGTTACCTGCAAGTAATTCTAAACAGTAATCCAAATCATATTTTCTGTATATATCAATCTGAGCTGAAAAGGTAATATCATTTTATTGTGATTTTGAACATTAATGTGGCAGCTGGAATTATCCTAGAAAAAACGGTTTGTAGCCATATGCGCCGATTTCATTTGCGTCCTGGCCAATCGCGCCGATTTTCAAATGCGCCATGGTTATATGCGCGCTATGCATTTGCGCCATGTGTATAATGCGCCAAGTGCATATGCGCTTTTTGAGAATGCGCCGCCTCCGTGTTAACCTTTCGTAAAAACAATGATGCATCTGTAAATACATGCGTAAAAATGTGACAATGGACAGAAATTTACAAAAATACAAAATTTGTCTGCAGGGTCGCCATTTCCTCGGACTTCTACTTTGTTAACTATGTTTAATTTTCGTTTCTTTTTCATCATATCTTTTCATCTTCTTGCGCCTTTGTAACAGGAAAATCTTCAGAAACAGGGCAGTAAACAGTTTTCTAAATTTTACTTGAGTCAACGGGTCAAAATAATGAAATCTAAAAATTCATGCAATGATAATTTTTGAAGTGAGAAAAGAAATATTTCTACGAGGGCAGCCTTTCTTTACACAGCCGCATTTCCTCCGTTCTCCAAATACGGCAACTGATCGATAAATGAAGCCACCGAAGTCAGGCAGGTTTAGCTTTTTGCATACCGAAAATTCCATGAAAAAGATTACAAGATGTAGATTATCATCCATTTATTTCAGTAATGCAGAACGTTTTCAAAATTCGAAAAATTTGCAGACTGATGATAATTTACAACTCCTTGACTTTGTGACTAGTGTCTGTATGGCTGTCACATGAGTTACAATACTGTAGGTTTTTGTCCAGCCTGGGTGATCTTCATAACTGTATTACGTGCACGTTATTCCATTTCGTACGCTGTTTTAGCACAATAACAATCATAGCGCAAAGGAACAATGCGCATTTAGTAATGGCGCATATGAAAAATGGCGCAATTGGCTACACCCCGAAAAAACGGTGCTTGAGATGGAGTAGATGTGCTTGTCACAAATCTTTCCTTAGCTCGTTTCTAGTCTAATTTTTCCTTCTTTCGTAAATAATACAATAAAAATTTCTCACTTAGACCAACGATATGCTCGTCGCGTCACTCCTACGACTGCCCGATAATCGTTGCGATGTCGCAGAATGTGAAAATATTCTCTTGAAAAGCAAAAAGATCAATGAATTATTTTTATTGTATGAAAGAAAAGAGTTGCACGAAAGCGGTAAATATTTAATTATCTTTTAGGGAAACAGTATTTTTTGAATTCCCACTGAAGCGTAAAATTTATGACTTCAGCGTTGGAATTGTTGAAAAGTCAATTCAATTTGAAAGATTCGCCTTTACGTGGTCTGTCGAGGACGATACATTATTTGCAGAATCTGGGAGACAATTATCTACCGTTAATATTTCAGTATGCGAAATGGGTTATCAAAGAGAACTCTTCTGATGCATTGAAGGTATACTAATGTTTTGGGGACACAAAACACTCATTTAACATGCTTCAACTGTTCATAATTTTTTGGCTTCTTTAATGGCGCTACGAAGTCAAAAAATGAAGAATGACAAACTCAAACCTGCAAATCGGGTCGGTTATTTATTTTGCTTCTATTTGTCACAGTATAATTCGATTGTCCAAAACATGGTAGAATGTTTGGAAGATTTTTTTCTGTTCTCAACCATCCGTGGGTAATCAGGTAGAGCTACAGTGCGGTGCCCTATGCGGCGTCCGTTGCACCTCGTTCAATTTTAAAGCTGATTTTGTGTGTATGGACTTTGGAAATCCAAATTAAGATAAGACGCAAAACATGATATAATGCAGTGTTTTTTTGCACGAGCTTTTTTGCACGGCGTTTTTTTGTACATGACCCATTTGCACATGTACAAACAGCAGCCAATATTTAATTTGTGCAATTTGTACATGGGAAAAATAGGTATAAATAAGTAACCTGTGTTATTCTACGTCATGGCCAAATCAGTGTAATTTTCAAATTTTATTTGTGACTACAAACATTAAAATTGAGCAAAAACTGAAATTTTCGAGTTTCAAGTCTAATTTACAAACATTGTGGAACAAATTTTCTAGAAAACTGTTCAATAGCATAATGAATTTTCATTAGATGATAAATCGATGGTTAAGTCCTCTATGATGACAAGTGAAAGCCCAAAAAATATGTTAATCTTTCCGGCGCGAAGCGCGAAAAAATTGGTCTATTGACATTCGGCGACGCAGCAAAACCAATTTTCCAAACATTTATTTCAAGAATTAGATTCAAATTTTTTGTTCAAAAGTCGTAATTTTTAGAATTTTATTATTTGAAAAATTTTAAAACCAGTAATTTATTTGTTGACTCTCATGAACTTGGCCGAAAAGATATGAGTGGAAGGGTAGAAATTTCCGAAAACTACTTCCATGAAGCTTTTGAATTGATTTTACGTTAAGAAAGGAATAATCGCTTCAAAAAGTTTAGAGACTTGACGTATTGATCTTTCTCAAAAAATGTATGAAGGAAAAATGGAGATCTTCATTAAATATAATGATATAATATTGAAGATCGCCTATTAGACATGAAATAATACGTTTAAGACGATGAAAACTATTAAAAATTAGTGATAAGTGAAGGTAGACATGCTAAAAGCCGCACCTGAGCCTGACAATAAATAATAATGATTATTAAAGTTATAACCGGCGCGAAGCGCTGGAAAATTTTGAAGTTTGGACCTACTAAAATGCACCAAAATGCATCTTTTCTATATGAAAACACCAAATTTTTTTCTACAATTGATAAATATTTTTTTGCACGGTGCAAAAAACCTGAAGAAAAAGTTTTGCACGAACGGAAAAAGTTTTGCACAGTGCAAAAAAACACTGATATAATGTAATGTAAATTTTTATTAGAAATTTCCCTTTACTATTATCTCGGCCAATTTCAGTGAGAAAAATTCTCATCTGAACTTGAAGCGCACAGGAAATTTAAAATTTTGACAATGATTTTTATATTACATCTGTCCTGTGCCAAAATGCTATACTTCTAGATTTTCACAGAAGACTGCTCTGAAGTTCGTGCCCTGGATCGCAGAAAAGTATTAGAATTCCTAATTAAGGAAGCGCAGGATCAAGTCGTGCCATATTTAGTAATTTAGATTTTATTGAAGGTAGATTGGATGTCTTATTTGATTATTTCATCCGTAGGAGCACATTATCGCTGCTTTCGATGAAAATAGCCCGGAAATAAAGGATGCTTTAGTCAGACATTGCTTCAATCGAGTGCAGAAACATATGTCCGAATATTTTAGTGGATTACAGGGTATATGTTTTTCTTTTGCGTAAGTCACTGGTAAAGCTTGATAAAAAACTGCACTGTCTCACTACTTAGAGAATTAAAATGTTCTTTGACCCGAGTTTATACAGTTCGGGCATTTATTGTACTCTAAAAAAAGTAAATCTAGAAGCGAATTATTAATTACGGAACTAAGAAAGCTTTGATCACACGGGAATGAGCATGTACCTGTTGAAAACAGCCAAACATTTTCGTAGGTGGCGCTATAGCGTCAACCTATAATATACTACGATCCCTAAAAGTGGGGATCCCCGACTCTAGAGCAAACACGGTTAGAGAGATACATGGGTTTTTTTGTATAATATCCGGCATATGAGCAAACACTGAGTCCCGTGATGCCATTCAGGCTATATATGCAAGTGGCGCTCGGCGTGCTCCAAAAACACGCAAAAATGTGTTTTTACGGCCTTCAGCTCCACCTCGGGTGTAGCATCCCCGAACCCGATACTTCACCTCATGCATCTATCAGTACCCCACATCGATGGCACGTTTTCTTTTTTGAAAATAAGGCCTCGATCCAATTATACCACTGCCCGATTCCCCGGGAACCCCCAAAATTCCACAATTGATTTACATTCAAAAAATAATTTCGCATAAAATTTATTGCTTCATGTTTCTTGAGCATGATGCATTCATGTTCATATGTCTGCATGCATGAAGCCGTAGGTGGATTCAGTAAGGTTGCATGTGGTCATTTGATTAGCATTGCCCGAAATGTTTAAGGATAGGTGGAATAAGTTGTCTTCGACTTCGTGGTCATGTGACCACGAGGAGTTTCAGTAGATGGGGCGCGTCTGAGCTTGGGCCACAGGGTCACTTTCGCACCAGATCACTCCCCGCCAGTGGGTCGTTTCAGCCACTGGACTAGTCGCACTATCGGTAGGTCCGCCTAGTTGGACTGTGCAACCGTCCAGAGCATATAAGACGCATCCATCCGCGGGTTTGACGCAGCCATCCGCGAGTGAAACGCAGCCGTCTGCGGGTGAGGCGCAGCTGCCGCATGTAAGACGCAATCTGAACGCAGTTTTCGCGAGTGAGAGGCAGCCGTCTGCAAGCGAGAAGCAGCCGTCCGCGTGTGAAACGCAGCCGTCCGCAAGCATTACACAGTCATCTGCAGGTGGGACGCAGCCGGCCGCAGGCGAGCCGCAGCCGCCTGCAAGCGAGGCGCAGCCGTCTGCAGGTAAGATGTAGCCACCTGCGAGCGAGACGGAACCGTTCTCGAGTGAGATGCAGTCCGCAAGTAACACGCAGCCATCTGCGGCTGAGACGCAACCGTCTCCAATCGAGACGCAGCTGCCCGCAGGTGAAACGCAGCATTCCGCAAGCAACACACAACCGTCCGCAATTGAGACACAGCCGTTCGCAACTGAGACGCGGCGCGGCTATCCACAAGTGAGATGCATCAATGTGCAAGTAAAACGCAGCCATCACCAAAGGATACGCAGCCGTCCGCGAGACGCAGCATTCAGTAAAATTATCGAGTTCCAACGAGATGGAGCAAAATGAACAAAAGAAAAATAGAATAGACAGTGAAATGAAAACTAAAAGTAGTTTCTGACCGTAGTTGACCTTGTTTACAACATGCTTTGAGTTGTATGCAGTGTCTAAACATCTGTTACTCAAAGTTAGTATTCGTAGCTTTAAGTTTTGTTTTTATTGTTTCTCTGACGTGGAGATGGCCAATTTGAAAATTTTCGTGCGCCTCAGTGAAGGTTTTCATGTACGGTCGAAGCTTACTAAAAAGAGGTGGACTAGTTTATTGCAAAATGTCCTGATGGGGCAGAAAAAGGAGAATATACTTGCTTGGATAGTTGCCAAGCTAGGAAGAGGGATAGACTAGATTTGTGAGAACTTGGGTTAGAGTTAAAGAAATCCGATTTTGTAATATTGGGTTTTCATACTTTCTCATAAAGAAATTTCCCATGTCTGTAAAACAGAATATTCTGCAGCTGAGTGCATCAATACCAGTGTTTTTTTTCTGCACCGGTCTATCTGCTCAGTGCAGAAAAGTCAAAAAAAAACTTCTGCACTGCAGTTTTCTCCTGTTACAACTGTTTTTCCCCCGGGCCTTATTCCCAAATGGAATAAGGGGTTAAAGTTTGTTTCCCCCATTTTCCCGAGGTCGTTTTTCGCTTAAAAATGCTCTTAGACGCTTTATTTATGTATTTTTGAGCTATTTTAAACTTTATGGTGTTTTTAGAGCCTTTAATCAATTAAAATTGAGGAAACATTTGAAATTTTTGAGTTTGATCGATGTCCAATCTACAAGCATCGCGGAACAAATTTTCCAGCAAACTATCCAAGAGCATAATGACTTTGGATTACATGAGGAATCGACGGTCAAGACCTCTATGATGACAAGTAAGAGCCCAAAAAAGATATTGATCTTTTTGGGTTTTGTGCGACGCTGGAAAATCAATTTTCCGAACATTTATCTCAAAAATTAGATTCGAATTTTTTTGTTTGAAAATCGTTATTTTTAGAATTTTATTATTTGAAAAATTTTAAAACCAGTAATTTATGTCTAAACGCTCAAAAACTTGGCCGAAAAGATATGAGTAAGAAGAGAATAAATTTCCAAAAACTAATTGCGTGAAGCTTTTGAATTGATTTTACATTAATAAAGGAATAATTGCTTCAAAAAGTTCAGAGACTTGACGCATAGACCTCTCTAAAAAAATGTGTCAAGGAAAAAATTTGAATCTTCATTAAATATCAAGATAAAATATTGAAGATTAACTATGAAAACATGAGATAATACGTTTAAGACTATTGAACATTAAATGGTAAGTCATGTTAGACATGTTAGAAGCCGCGCCTGAGCTAGGAAGTAAATAATAATGCTTATTAAATGTATAACTGGCGCGAAGCGCTGGAAAATTTTGAGATTATGACCTTCTGAAGTGCACCAAAATGCATCTTTTCTGTATCCGATGTGATCAAACACACGACTCAAAAAATTCTGCATTAGTGCATAAATCACCAAAAAAATTCTGCACAAAGCTTAAAAAGTCTGCACTGTGCAGAAAAAAACAGTGATCATCACACCTTCCAACCATACATGTGCAACTCCAAAATTTTGAGAAGGATACAGAAGGTGGACACTGGTTTTTTGGCGTTTTTTGAGACAAAAACCCAAAAAAAGTGGCGAAATTTTTTTCCACATGAAAAATTTTTCAATTTCAAAACCCTGGGGCGGGCTTTTTTTAGTCATTTTAGGGGCCTGTGTCCCTATTCTCGACAAAGGGAAAAAATATGGGAGTTCGACATGGAAAAATGAATTTTGGGGCATTTAAGAGATCAAAATCTTAATTTTCTATTTTTTGTGACTATTATTTTAAATATGGAGTGAGTTTGAATTCATCATCATAATGGAGGTGATTTTCAAAAATTTCAAGTTCAATTTGAATTTGTCAAACTTATGGAAGTATGAACATATTTTTTAGTTTGTAAAATGATATAATACATGTTTTTGAACCTTGCATGTTTATCGAATAAGTTATCCTTAATTGATTTTCTAGCATTTTAGAGTGTCAAAATCTAAAAAAATTTCGTTGCATAGAGCCGGAAACAGAGGGCCCAAAGGTCAGATTTTTCAGGTAGGGGTATAATTGGAAGTTTGCGGGGGTAGTATAGTTAAATGTCTACTAAACACGTCATTGTTGTCTCAAAATCAGGCAGCCAGTGATCGATTTTAAGGACTTTAGGTAGGGGTAATACCCCTCACATATCCCTCTCCATTGGGCACTTTCGCCGGAAAGATATAGGAAACAACAGAACAATAAGAACAAAAGCTGTAATTTCAAGACCCTATACTTTTAGGTCAGAAGGAAATGAACTCAAGTGCTATCCTGAAAGAAGGTCCGTGCAAAAATAAACGAAATATCGTGTTTTTTTGCATAAAAAATCTTCCTTGCAAAGATTTCTTGGCCGATTTTTGTACATGTTAAAAAGAAGCCTGTAACCGAAAACGCTGGGTGGAAATCAAATTTTGAACAGTAATTTTTCTAACTCGTATCAACTGATCAAATATCTAGCTGTATAATTTAGCTAAATAGTACGTTCTACAATGTGTTACAAGCTCGTTTTTCGATATTCTTCAATTTAAAATTGTTGACTCCCAAAATTTTGGCCCCTAAAAATTTTGGCCTAGGAGCCATTTGGCTCTCGGTTTTCAAGATAAAAAAAGCTTGCCCTGGGGCATGTACCCCCCATATCCGCCCTTGCACATGCCTGTTTCCAACTGCATTGAACTTTTTTACCAAAGTCCCGTACAGTGGGATAATATTTACATATTCAGTCTTTTTATATAATATATTTTATAGAATTCACCTTGTACGTTTGTCTGATTACAACTTATAAAACAAATTTATTATCCCAATATAGGTACTCGAAAGAAAGTTATCACAAGTGTTTGTTGAAACTATTCAATCGAATCGCACCATTCATAGTTTTTGGAAGAAATTTCACCCATCGCGCCCGCTCCCGTCCCACTTTCAAAAAAGTCGTCTTTACTTGCATTACCGTGGCGGTATGCAGGCATATGATCTCGGGTTTGGTATAATTTCAACATCGTGGGGACCATCACGAGCGAGCTCGATGTTGAGATATCCCCAGCTCGAGCTGTCGCGTCGCACTAACATTTTCTCCTATTTTTTTGTCTAAAGCAAATAAATACAAAAAAGTCATCGATTCCCGAACTCGAGCTTAAACCTCAGTATTGGTTAATCCTGGAGTGAGAATTGTTATGCAATTGCAAGAAACTAATCTCGACATCGCGATTAACTGAAACTTAAGATCAGCAACTTAATCCCGACGTTGAGATAATCCTTAGATTGGGACAGTCCAACCAATACCAGTTTTTTTATAGTGCTTAAAGCCCGGTTCATATTTCTGCTCGTTGCTTGGCGAGCATGCTCGCCGAACATGCTCGGAGATGATCGGTGAGCACAGCTTCGAGCAATCTGCGCGCCCAGCATGCTCGGCAAGCAAATATTTGCTCGGCGAGCAGAACCCCGAGCACAAAAAATTTGCTCTTCAAGCATGCTCGGGGTAGTAGGACATTTTTCTACTCCTACAAGCATGCTCGGCTAGCAACACGTGTTATTAGTATAGGCACGTCGCAGACTGGGCTAATTTATCAAAAATTAAACAATACGCGCACGACCAATGCGAAATTTTGCGCGCTCTGACCGGTCGGTCGGTAGTAAGGATGTATCGGGCCAGAGAATGTCGGGGCGGGTCACGGGTCGGGTCAGGTCAGAGACCTCCAGCGAACCAGGTCAAGGGTAAAAAAAAATGTTCAGTTCATAAAGTGAAACACGAGCACGTACTCGTCATGTTACATGCCTGTTTATTATTTATTGTAAATAAAGATTGAAAAAGAAAAATGACTCATCTTATTACTTCTAAATACTAATTGCTGTTTTGAGAAACGACAAATGAAACGAGACAGGGAAATGAGAAATAAACAAAATCTTTCTGTTATTCAAGACAAAAAACGAAAATCAATCCGATCAACGATTATTGGAAATAAATCAAAAAATCTGAAATGATAGCCAAGGACGGCATGTCTGCCGAAAAATGTTTGCTTAGAATTTCATTTTTTGCTTTATCCCAAAAACTGCTCTGTTGTGCAGGTCTTTCCTTAAGGGTTTAAGAAAAAAGAAAAGCTTAGTTCTGGTCGGAACTGACCTGTTAGAGCTAATTCCTTGGCTATGCCTCGGAGATCGCGCAACAGTCCGGTTCCCCAGACACCTGGCAACAACAAAGATAAACTTATCGAAGTCTAATCTACAATATAAACTTATCAAAGTCTAATCGAAGATAAACTTATCGAAGTCTAATCGATCGAAGTCTAATCTACAAGCATTGTGGAAAAAATTTTCCAGCAAACTATCCAAGAACATAATGACTTTGAATTACATGAGAAATCGACGGTTAAGTCGTCTATGATGACAAGTGAGACTATTAATCTTTCCTGCCTGAAACGCCGGAAAATTTTTTTGGGTATTGACATTCTGCGATACTGGAAAATCAATTTTCCAACCACTTGTTTGAAGAATTAGTTTCCAATTTTCTGTTCAAAGGTCGTAATTTCTGGAATTTCATGTTTGAAAAATTTTAAAATCATTAATTTATTCACACACTCTAATGAACTTGGCCAAATAGATATGAGCAAGAAGAGTAGAAGTTTCCGAAAACTACTTCCATGAAGCTTTTGGATTGATTTTACGTTGAGAAAGGAATAATCACTTCAAAAATTTTACAGACTTGACGTATTGATCTTTCTCAAAAAATGTGTCAAGGGAAAAATGTGAATCTTCATTAAATATCAAGATGAAATATTGAAGATTACCAATTAAAACATGAGATAATACGTTTAAGATGATTAAAACTATTAAAGATTAAATGATAAATGAAGGTAGACATGTTAGAAGCAGCGCCTGAGCTAGGAAATAAATAATAATTCTTATTTAAGTTATAACCGGCGCAAATCGCCGGAAAATTTTGAGATGATGACCTTCTAAGATGCACGAAAATGCATTTTTTCTGTATCCGATATGATCAAACACATGACTCAAAAAATTCTGACAAGCCATTTTTGCTTGTTGGACTAAAATTCTACAAGCCATTTTGTCAGTCCAACAAGCCATGGCTTGTAAAAGGCTAAAAAAACTATGCATACACCTCTACTCTCAAGTCTACATATTATACGTGATACAAAACGGTTACCCGAATTACCCGTGTACCTGGGTATACCTGGGTACCCGCGGGTACCCGGTTAATGGTTTTCATTTTGTACCCGGGTATACCCGGGTAATTCGGGTACCCGGTGTGAAGCTCTACTCGTAGGTAAAAAAAAACCCTGTTATCCCTTTTTCTAGCTTGGCAACTAACCAAGCAAGTGTTTTCTCCTTTCTCAGCTCCATCGGGGCATTTTCTAACGAACTAGTTTTTAAATCCTTACGGGTATATTTGTACCCATTTTCGTATAGCCAGAAAAGTAGGTTTTACTCGAGTTAGTCATCTTAGTGTTCACTTCATATGAGAGGTACTTTTCGGATGCGTTTGCCGCCTAGTGGAGGCCTCATTCCACGGGCTAGCTTATGTCTGACATAGCAGAATTTGTTCGGCTACCTTCCTCATAAATGGAATAAGCTCACGTCCTCATTCGCCGTATTCAATCGCCAAGATGCTAACTGGGCTGAGTGGACCCTAGAAAGAAGCGTTCCATGCTTGCCTACACAATTTATAAACCCCGTAACCTACGGCGTAAGGATAAAAGGCTGTGTATGCCTAGGCCAGCCACAGAAGAATCCGGGTTGCAGGCTTTCGTTTAGTCATTTTAGGGGCCTGGGCCCCTGAAAATTTGGAAATGATTCTTAAAATTTTAGGTCTAAGGGCCATTTTTGCTCCTAAAATTTAGACATTTATTTATATTTTAGTGAATCATAGTTCTTATCATTCAATTTTAGATTTAAAGGAAGTGTTTTACAGGCTCTAAAATCATAAAACACCGAAAATTTTCCAGCAATTCGCGCCGAGTTTTATTCTATAATTTTTGGGATTGATCTATTCGCTGGTTTTCTACAAATCAAATTTTCTGGGGGGAGAAATTTTTGAAAAAAGGAAAAATATGACGGTCCGGCCAGGAAAATAAGAATTTGGTACATTCAAGAGGTCAAAATCTCAATTTTCCCAACTTTTCTAAATTATTATTTTAAATATGGGGTCGACTTCATGATCATAATGGAAGGGAATTTTATAATTTTCAAGTATGAACATATTTATTAAGTTGTAAAATGGATATATTTTCGATCCTCAAGTCTATCGAATGAGTCCTCCTTAGATTGATTTTCCATCATTTTAGAGTGTCAGAATCTATAAAAAAATTTCGTTGCGTAGCGCCGGAAAGATATATGTAGGAAACAAGAGAAGAATATGAACATAAGCTGCATTTCCAAAACCCTATACTTTTGTGCCAGAAGGTAATGAACTTAAGTACTATCGTGGAAGAAGGTTTGCGCAGAAATAAACGAAATATCGTGTTTTTTGCATTAAATAAATTTTCTTTGCACAAGGATTTCTCGACCGATCTTTGTACATGTAGAATGAAGCCTGAACCGAAAAGCGCTGGTTGGAAATAAAATTTTGAACTATAATTTTTTTGAGCACGTTGATTGAATATCCATATAATTTAATTATATATATTCCACAGTAATTTAGGCCCAAGAGCCATTTAGCTTCTGGCTTTCAAACCAAAAAAAGCCTGCCGGGTTGTACCCGAAATCGAACTTGCCTCCCCCGACTAGTAGTTGAGGGCGATTACCACTAAATCAAGATGGCCAACGTATGCTTTCTAGTATGAATGGACATTTGTGATATGGGGTTTCAAAATTTTGAGCTGCAGTCAAATATGTACACTAATTACTATTTGACTTCTTTGACTTGTGTTTTCCTCCTGTTTGGATATGGTTCATGTTCTTATCCCGAGCTCAAAATGTTAATGCTAAAAATATAGACAATGTTGTTACTCAGATACTTGAAACTAATTCGACTTGTTCATAGAACTAAGATAAACAAATGTATAGCGCAACATATAGCTTACCTGGTCTGAAACTTTGTCCAGCTCGAAGACTCACTTCAATATTATGTAAAGAATCGTGCATCGATCTAACTTTGCTAGGACATTCTGTTGCTCCCGCTGGTCAAGAACCCGGCGAATTCGGACTTATGAGGCGCAAACTTCTAAATTATCTGCAACTTTCGTCGCGTTTCAATGCTGAAGCGGTTTTGGTAGAGTTGCCCGATGATGGTAAAATGCACATTGTGGTTTCTTACTATCTTTTATGTTTCACATTTTTCTGTCTAGTTATGCACGAAGAAAGAGCCATTTTATTGGAAAAAGCCGGTAGGCATTACGAAGCTATATCGGTTTACACGAATATTTTGCACGATTATAAAAAAGCCGAAAACTATTGCTTGCGATATTATCAAATAGAGCAAAAGAGCGATAACCGAATTTCTACGGAGGAAACCCCAAATTTATTCCTATGTATGCTTTATTCGTATGTTCGACCGAACGAAAAGAAAATTGGTAATTTAGTCCTAAAAAATAGACTGCCGAATCCGCGCTTAGCGCTGAAAGTTTTGCAAGATTACGCATCGAAAATAGACGTGCCACAAGTATGATATATTAATCGAGTTTTTCATTTGTATAAGGGTCATTAAAATTCCACGATACCATCAGGGCCTCGTTGCATATATTTTTTTCAATATTGAACAGTGATCAATTCAGTGCTGGGAAAAAGAAGCAGTAAATACTGTACTAAATTCAGTAGTTTCCATGGTAAAATGACTAGCATGCCAATTCAGTAATTAGTCTACATCTATTTTCTAATATTTCTTTGGTGAGAAATATAGAATTTTCACCTGAGAAAACATTCACTACAGCTTGTTCGACCAACTTTAAATAATATCAGCATCACATGGCAACAAACTTTTTCCACCCAAGATATTCGCCATTTGTGGATTCGAATTCTGTGATATTTTGCCATTACTACTATTATGACTATACTCAGGACTTTTTCCGCACCTTGCGGAAATCTACCAGAAAAATTACCGCACCCTATTAAAAAGATTTTCGTTGCGTGCGGACAACTCTTCAGAAAATTTTCGCACGAGATGCAATAAAATCCGCACTCTGCGGGAAAAACCCTGCTACTACTACTGAATTCAGTTTTACTTTTGAATCATTGTTAGGCTATTTTTCATAAAGTGGCCCCGAAAATTTTATATTTGTGCTCAATGGGGAGAAAATGCAAACATTTCTTTTCTTTTTACATGGCATTGACCAAACTCAGAGGGGTGGAAGTGAAACAATTTGAACCTTTTTAAAATGACTTTTTTGAATTTTATAACATCATGTATTTTTCATCGCTTATGTTTTTCTGTTGAGTTTTCTTTTTTCAGGCTATTGAGCTTTTACCAGACGATATAAAACTCAGTGATTTATGGATTAGCATTCGGAACGTTCTACGTGCGATAACTCGTAAAAAAGACGAACTTCAACTTAGACAAAGTTTGCTACTTTCTTCGCTTCTAATGGTAATAGTTTTTACATGCGGTACTTTTAAAAAAATTCCCCCTGAACTTTTTCCAAGACAAGTTTTTTGATGATTTTTATGCATATTTTGTATGAAAAACAGGCTTGCAAAACTTTTTTTTGTTTTTTTGCTCACCCACCCCCCCCCCATACCCCCTTGGAAAAAAAGTCCATGGGCCCTCCCCCCTGGGAAATTCTTGCCGTGCATGTCTGCGTAGGCAGTGATTGATATGCATCTTTTTTCGTTCCGAAGTTCATTTGAAAAAATTGACCGTATCTACATTTTTCGCATCATTCCAGCACAAAAGTTCATATGTATCTTTAAAAAGTCTTGTCAGCCGAGTGACCGAAAGCTGAAATTTAGAAGGCTAGAGTCAAATTATTGACTTGGTTATATATTTTGAGTTTTAAATTTTTAGGTAGAAACATGTAAAATGAATGCACAACGAACAAAAATCAACATGACTTACGATACCGATTGTTCGATATGCAAGAAACGAATCGGTTTGAGTGCATTTGTATATCAAACGAATAAAACGATCGCTCATTATTATTGTTTACCGAGCAAATAAAGGAGTCAATTTTTGCCGACAATATAAACGATCTTGTTTGATATCACGTAAATTATATATGCACAGTTTATGTGTACGTAACTAAGTTACACAGCCAGAATTAAACAACTGTATGTGCTCGAATGTCTCAAATGCGTTGGGCAGTAAACTCTTAAAAACTTAGTTTTGGTGTTATCATGGAGTTTTGCCTGCAAAATCTGGGACCTATTGTTGCATGAAAAACTACGATGCATTTACGAGCAATTTAACAGTGTTTCCGACTGTTTTCTGTACAAAACATATCTCTTTTGTCACACTTGTAACCTTTGAATAGCTAGGAAAGCAAAGGATTGCCAAGCAGGGGACTTTCAGCATCTATAACTCTTGCTTTAACGACTTGCCTTTCCAGGAGCACAGCTAGACCCCTAAACTTGGCCTAAGAAAAGGGTCATTTCACGCCAATTGGTCCCATTTGAAAATCGTTCCCGCTCGACCATCTCACATTTTGGTCAAATTTTGTAAAATAGTAAATGTCGTCCAAAGTCCTAAACTAGCTTCGCCAAAATTTTCTTATCCAACTCCCAAAATTGCGGGAGCTATGGGGTTTCTTGTGGACCCAAGTTTTTTTAAAGTATTTCTAACTTAATGAGCTAAAAATGTCGTGCCACCCTGTCAACCTGATAATCTAGCTTAGAATTTAAAAGTTTGCTACCTTGAACGCTTTTTTGCTATGATTCCAGCTATGCTATTGAGAAAGTTTTGCGTGGCATAGTTTTTGCGAAAAAATGTGTGAAGCGGTCGTGAAATCAAATATTTGATAATTCACGCACTGACGAGAGTGAACATAACTTTTGACATGTAAAGTGGAAATTTACGACACTTCGCCATAGAAATATTGACCTTAACCCACAATATGCCTGAAAATTTTGGCTTTCCCTGATACGCAGTGATGCGTCAAATAAGTTTGAATTTGTGACAAAATCATAGGTGGCTCGATAGCGTCAACCTACAATATACTTGGCCCCCAAATTTCATCTCCCCCCACCCTAGAGCCAAAACGGTAAGAGCAAGAACCTTCGGGTTTTTTCATAATTTCGGGCATAAGGGCAAACTATGGGGTGCCTTCTGTCATTTCGCCTCTATCTGCAAGTGGTGCTCGGTGGGGCCCCAAAAACATGCGAAAACGCACTTTTTAAGGCCTCTCAGTTCCACCATGCCCAGCAATGGGTGTGTCATATCCAAGCTCCATACTTCGGCCTAAGCATCTTGGAGGTGCAATCTCAAATGCGATTTTTCATTTTTTTGAATATGGCCTCAATTTAATTATATGGTGGTCCAAAGTACCGTGAAAGGCGAAATTTGGCAATTTTGTTATACAACACTTACGGCTTCAAGAAAATAATTTTTTGCGGCATAATGCACTACTAATTTTTTTGCAGTTTCAATTGAACCGGTTGCCTTATTGGGATTTCTTGGGCTCAAGGGTTTCCGACCACTGGGAATTCGATGGACATGGTCACTTTACGCGAAAAATTATCCCGGGTGTAAACAAGCGTATTTCCCCGATTTTTCGGTGGAATGGGTTTTCGACCACGGGATTTTGATGAATGCGATCATCTTACATAAAAAAACTATCCCAGGTGTAACCAAGCCTATTTTCGTGACTTTTTTGTGGAAGGGTTTTTCGACCACGGGCAATTTAATGAATGCGATTGTAACGACCAGATTTGTGTGAGGTACTTTACTTCTAACCAATCGGTCGATACGGCGGGGACAAAACGGGACGGGGGCGCGGGCGAACAGTTACAATACAACAACAGGTAATCGACGGTCGCTTGAACGTCGACGATTAAAAACGCGCTTCGATTTATAATACGAACGGGGGCCTCCGTTTAAGTTGCTTTCGAATAGTCGGCCGCTTGCAAATGTATAAAGACGGGGCGAGCGCGGAAGTCAAAACGGAAAAACCACAAGAATAAGAATGAATAAATCACGCTTTTGCTTCTTCTTTTATACGGCAATTCTGGCCACTCCCTGGGCGTCGTGGGAGGTCGAGCTTCTGTCCATCTTCTTCCGCCAATCGTCGTTTCCTGCTATGCTTTTTATGCTTTCTAAATTACGCCTCTCTAATGCTTTTCTGGTACCGTATGCTTTCTGTGCTTCACTTGCTTTCTACGGTGGGCTTGGCCACACCTTTGTGCTTCTGTGCATGCTTCCTGTATCGGTTTCTCTGTATACACATGTTTTGTGGGGCCGCCGCTACTGTTACACTTGAGACTACTGTACGGCGGGGCTTCTATGTATTTTACTGTGTGCAGGTGTTGTTTACGATTTTTACTGGGGATTACGGTAGCTGTGGAATGTGTAGTTTAGTGTAGGTTCTAGGGGAACAGCTGCCGTTTGTGCAAATTAATTGGGGCATCTTAATTGGGCTACCGGGGTGTGAACGGATCAAAATAAAGTACTTCACGTAATTCTGTAGGAATGTTTGGGTGTGAATCCCAGACATCCTTGAGACGATAAAAATGTGAAAAATAAAATAATATCTAATAAATGTCTATTACGTACAGTATGCTACATATTTACAGTACTACTTTAGCAGGTACGTTACATTTCCCTCCTTCCGGAGTTGAATGTCCTCGTTCAAGGCTTTCGAGGTTGAGGAGGGGTGGGGGTAGATTCGATAGTTGCTTTCCGAGGGTAGAAAGGGGTTGTCTCGTTTACATGCACCGTAAATGTAAAATTCTTATGGGGGTGTTTAAGTGTAACGTTGGGGTACATGAAATTTGTGACTGTATAGGGTCCGTTTTGGCGAGGGAGGAATTTGGGAGTCAGCCCTTGTTTACACCAATGATTTTTGTAGAGAATAAGATCACCTGCCTTGTAATGTATGTTCTCAGCATGCTTGTTATACTGACGGGTATAGTGGGCTTGGGCTTTTTGCAAACTTTTCTGCATGGTTGAGAGTGCTTCTGTAAAATGGGATTTTACACGAAGGGCGTAATCGTCTAAATCAACCATGTAGGACATGGGGAAAAAATTTAAAGCTGCATCTGACGGCAGATTAGCTTGCCTACCGTGGAGTAATTCAAATGGGGTATACGAAGTGCTGTCATTTTTATGAATGTTGATCGAAAAAACGGCGTACGGGAGATAAGTATCCCAATCAGTGTGATTTGAATTGATGTACATGCGGATACGGGTGGCTAAGGTTTGGTTGCAACGCTCAACTTCCCCATTGGCAATGGGATGATATGGGGTAGTGTGAATTTTCTGAGTATTGCATAAACCGGTGATCCGGGAGAAGAGATCGGATACAAAATCGGTGCCACGATCACAATGGATGATTTTTGGGGATCCATGACGGCAAACAATTTTGGTTACGAATAGCTTGGCAATAGTGGCTGCAGTGATGTCAGGGGTCGGGAATGCCTCTACATACTTTGTGAAATAATCGATGAAAACGACAATAAATCGGTTGCCGTCTTCAGTGAGGGGTAAAGGCCCCATGCAATCAACACCGACTCTATCAAATGGGCCAGTCGGCTGAATTAGTACCAGATTCATATGTACTTTGTGCAGGAGGGCTTTCTGTGTCTGGCATGGGTGGCAAGTTTTGCAGTAACGTTTGATATCGCGGCTCATTTGGGGTCAAAAATATTTTTGCCTGAGCAAGTGTAAAGTTTTCCTGGCAGCAAAATGACCTGTGAATTTGCTGTCATGATGTGAGGCGATGAGATGCTGGACTTGCGACTTGGGAATGTATAGTTTTGCCTGTTTGTCGACTATACGGAAGAGAATGTTTTGATGCACTGCGAATTTGATCAGAGTAAGGGGGTGTTTTTGGGCAATGTTTGCTAAAATATTTTTGACAGTTGGGTCAGTGCGTTGGAGTTCGGCAAAGTTTTTCTGTTGCTCTTCTTGTTCAGTTGCTTCGGCTTCCAAAACTGAATTGATGGTTGATATTTCGGGGCGGGTTTCTAATTGCTCAATATCAAAGGATTGCTTTGCTGTCTGTGGGGGGAATCGAGAAACTGCATCTGCGTTGCGGTTAGCAGTGCCTTTCTTAGGTCGAATGTCGAGTTGAATACCAGAGAGGGCTAATCCCCAACGGGCAATGCGAGGGGACGGGTTTTCCTTTTGTAAGACTGCCTGAACTGCTGTGTGGTCAGTGTGTACAATAACATGTTGCTGGAAAAGATAAGGGCAGAAATACTTGACAAATTCGACTACTGCAAGGGTTTCCAACTCAGTGATTGGGTAGTTGCGTTCTGCGGGTTTCAATGTGCGGCTCCCAAAAGCAATGGGGCGATCCTGACCTTTACTATCTAGCTGACTGAGAATGGCGCCAATTCCGAGTTTTGAGGCGTCAGTTTGCAGGATAAACGGTTTTGTGAAATCGGGATGCTGTAGTATTGGGGCATGGATGAGTAATTCTTTGAGCTTAGTGAATGCGTTTTGCTGTTCAGGGCCCCAGGAAAATTTCGAATTCTTTTTGAGTAGGGCTGTGAGTGGGGTAGAGATTTAGGAGCAATTTGGGATGAATCTGCGATAATACGAGGGTAGGCCAAGGAATGACTTACCTTCTCTTGAGCTTTTGGGCGTGGGTATGTCATAAATGGCCTGTACCTTATGGGGGTCTGGTGCAATGCCTTGCTGAGAAATGACGTGGCCTAAGTATTGGACTTGGGGCTGGCAGAATTTGCATTTTTGTATGTTTAGCTTAAGGCCTGCCTGTGAGAATCGGGCAAGAATAGTGTCTAAACGTTCCAGCATTTGGGCATGGGAGTCTGCGAATACCAAAACATCGTCGAGGTACACAAGGCATGTGTTCCATTGTAGACCTGAAAGAATAACATCCATTAACCTTTGGAATGTGGCTGGGGCATTGGTGAGTCCAAAGGGGAGGTAATTGAATTGATACTGGCCAGCTGAGCAATTAAACGCCGTTTTTTCTCTGTCTGCTTGTGCTATGGGAATGGAATAATATGCATTGGATTGGTCAAGGGACGTAAAATATTTCATTCCTCGGAGGGTGTCTAGAATTTCGTCTATACGGGGTAAGGGGTAGGTATCTTTTTTTGTGACTTTGTTGAGGCCTCGAAAATCAATGCATAAACGATGGCCTCCATCTTTTTTGGGAACTAAAACTGTGTTGGTACACCATGGGGAATTGCTTTGGCTTATGACACCTGCTGCTGCGAGTTGCTCAACTTCTGCTTGTATGATTTGCTTTTCTTTTGGGGAAGTCCGATGAAGTTGTCTACATACGGGTTGGGAGCCATTGGTGTCAATTGTATGTGAAACGAGGGTGGTTCTACCTACATCCATTTTGGATTTAGCATATAATGTAGGGTACTTCGATAGGGCGCGTAGGAGTTGCATTTTCTCTGCTTCTTTGAGGTCACTGGAGGTTAAATTGACATTTTCTTTTAACCATGTGAATGTGTCAAACCGGTTGGGCTGGTTTTGCGTTGAAGGGGTTAGATTAGCGGGAGCATTTTGTTTTGGGATGTAACAAGAGACTGTACCAATGCATGTTCCAGGGTAAAGAGTTTGAGCTGTTTCTTGCGTGTTTAGGACCGATATGCGTATGCGACTGTGTTGATTCTCAGATATACAAGCTGCGAAATGGACTTTAGAGTTCTGTTTGGGTTTCGGGGTGAATTCAAGCTGTTTGACCTGTAAGTACGATTTGGGCAAAGGGACAGTAAATTCGGTTACTGTACGGGGTGGTAATTCTAATTTCTCGTCCAAATAAGTTCCACCACGAGTTGAAAGAGGGCTATATTCTAGGCCATCACAGGGTAGTATAACATTGCCAAATTTGACCTGTGATTTTTGATTGCTGATAGTGTATTCCGAAAATTGACTGAGAAAATTTTTGCCTAGAAGGATGTCTGCTGTGCAATCTTTTTGGACATGGACCATGATTGTTTCCTGGATTGTTTGGGCTGTCACTGTGACAAAAGTGGTCCCTACAAAGTGAATCGGAAGATTATTTGCTGCTTTTGCTTGGACTAGTGGGGGTTTCATGTCTAACTGTAGGATTTGAGCGATTCGGGAATCAATGAGTGAGTAAACTGCACCAGTGTCAATCATGCCTTTTGTCATTAATTTGCCGTTAAGTGTGATTAGAATATGAGGGGTATGTTTCTCAGGTACGTTTTGGGGTGGCTTATTTGATGCAGATTGCTGAATTTGATTAATGAGTTCGATTGCAGGAGTTCGGGGGGTATCAATATCGACAAGGACATATTTCTGCTGTGTTTGTGCCCCACGACGATTAGCTAATTCTAAGAGAGCATGGCCGAATGATGGGGGAATGGTCTCATGTAAATGTCTGTTGTTTGATGGTATTTCGTATGCATGTTCGTTTGTGGCATGATGCTTTGGAGAGGGGAAATATTTTCGAAGAATGAGAAATGAATAAAAGACGCCTGCAATAACTACAGTAATAACGGCGAGATTGATAATGATTTGCAGGGGTCCTTTGAGTAAATTATTTAATCCGTCCGTGAGACTTTGGGTGGTACCGGTTATTACATGTTCTATGCCTTGACCGGCGCCAGAGAGTGTATTTCCGAGTGCTTGGCCAGTGCCTGAGATCATGTTGTAAACTGTGTCGGAATTGAGAGACATTTGGGCGGTGTAATTGACGAGTTTTTTGACGACGTTTTCGAGTGTGTGAGTTTTGTAAATGTATTGTTTCAAAAAGAGTAAGTTGGTTGAAATAGTTGCAAGTTGATCATGAAAAATGGCGGGTGTATTAAAATGAAAAAGGGAGAAATTTTGGTTCCAGACGATTTCTAAAGGTAAATTTGTGACATGCGGGGATCCTGTTTCACTTACCCATGTATTATTCTGTTTGTAAAGGGCTACATGCATGTGATGGCAGTCAACGGTTTGTGAGAAAGGGGTCAAATCATTGCCACCTGGATTTGAAAACATGAGTTCAGTTCCTACGAGAATGGGCAAAAGTTTGTAGCATGTTTGGTTGATTTTATGATTGTAAAAGACTTTGGATGCGTTTACCTGCTTGCAGGGCCAGACTGTGAGGGCTTCTCCTGTGAATTCTGCTATGATGTCCGTTCGCTGTAGGAATGCACGCGCTCCAAGGGTTGCATCAAGACGTAAAATTTCCCATACGAGATCAAGGTGACGCTGTGCCTGTCTGCATATATCATTCCATACATTTTTGAAATTTTGAATTTCGAATTCCTGTATTTTGTCTGCTAGATAGTTTAGTTTTGCATTGATGGGTTCAAAATCATCAAAATCGTATAGTGTAGTATGAGTTTCTTTGGTTTTTGGGGTTAAAAATGCGTTACGATGTGGTGTGCTTTTGTCTAATTGTACAATAATGCCTTGTTCGGTTAGAATGCTGTCTTGGATTTCTGGGCAATTGGGGTTAGAAAAGAGTGTGTTTTTAACCGAAAATGCACCTTGTAGCTCTTCTATTATCATGTGGGTTGGCGTGAGTTTTATGGGATGTGTATTTTTGTATTCGAAGGGGCATAAGTTTTCAAATGCTGTTTCTTTCCAGATAATGGATCCGTCGGCTGTGACACAATGACCTGATGTCGGTTTGCATGACCCTAGGTCGCCTAATGTACCTGTCATAGATTTTCCATTCCAAGATGCTATTTGTCCTATTTCTATGATGACGTTAGTGACCGAGGTACAATGGTCTGTACAACACCATGTGTATTCTACGCTTAGGGAGTTATTTGTTGACCAAAATCCTGGTTGGGTTTCGTATAATTTTCGACCGTTGTGTTCTTTGTCTATAACGATTGCCTTACAAACATGTGGGGTTAGATTTTGCATTTTGGTTTGGTCGAAGACAATACCTTTTGATCCAAAAAATCCTGTATTAGTACAAATTTTGCATTTGCGAACACTGCAGTTGTATGCGTCTGTAATGTGGGGCTTAGTGGAGGGGATATAGATTTTTCCGAATGTTTGTACGGGTTTGTCTACTGTGGAAGGGGGCATGCATGATACAAGTTTTGGTATGCTGACTGAGTGACCGCTCAATGAAGTTCCACACATCTGAAATTGGGCACTACACGATATGGGGATTATTATACAAAGAAAAATACAAAACATCGGCCAATAGAATGTTTTAGTGGAGGCGGCGGGGCACTGTGTTTTTTCGTTGTGGCCGGTTTGGTGTTGGGGCTTTTGGTGTTGTCGTTTTGCGGTTTTGCGCTGGGGGGGTGGCCGGTTTGCAATCTGAACATTCTGTAAAACTTTAGAAGTTGAGTTATGGGATGGGGTTTGGACTTGCTTACTTGTGGGGGTTTGGTAGAAGTGTTTGGCGGGGGCGAAATTGGTAGGGTTCGGGGGTCAGGCCATGGAGAAGGGATAACAAGTTGCGGCCTGTTTTCGATGGGGTTTCGGGGGCGGTGGGCGGCGTTGTGTCTTGCTTTCGGGGGATCTTGTAGCCTATGGGGATGGTGGGCGGCGATTTTTCGATTTTTTTGGCTTCAGGCGTGGGGGGTGGTGACATGGCGCACCAATCGGGTACGTCCAGATCAAGGACGTATTCGTCACTACGGTGGTGGGTGTTGGGCATGATAGTTCCTAAAGTAGTCTGAGGGCCGTTAGTTATGGCGGGTAATTTTGAGTAAAATGCGGGGTCATCAATGTCCATGAGGGGTTGGGGTTGCCTGTACTCAATGCAATTTTGAATATTACGACTCTGCTGATTTGGACAATACCTGCTTGTATGACCTCTCTGCTTGCATATAAAACATTGAAAATTGGAGTAGGGTTTTGGAAGGCAGTTATCTGATCTATGTCCTGTTTGGGAGCAGTGGATGCATCGACTTTTACAATCACGTGTGCTGTGATTATTACGGAAACAGATTTCACATGATTTTCGGGTGCCTACTGATTTACAATTACGAGCTACGTGTCCGATTTGTCCACACTGGAAGCATGTGGGTTGCCTAGGGGTGGTATTGTTCCTGTAAGCATTATTCCTGCTGAAAGTATTGTTACTGAGATTGTTGTAGCTACTTTGTTGTGGGGGTTGAGGTTTTTGTTTGATCCGCAACTGTAAATCTTTTACTTGTTGTTCTAACTGATGCAAGAGATCCTGTTCGTTTGTTTTTTTGGTGAGGGAAAAGATGGGTTCGGGTTTTGAGAGTATGAAGGGAAGGGCGTTAGACTTTAACTCATTTCTAAGAATTTGCTGTTCAATGTAAGCTGCTTCGTCTGACATTTCTTTTAGAGTTGCGAACCTTCTATACTTAATTGCTTCCCTGATTTCGTTTTGCATGCCTTCTACAAAGAGGGGTTTTATGATCATTTCTCGTGCGTCTGTGTTAAAGTTAGGGTAGGCGAGGGTTGCGAGATGTTCTAAATCAAATAAGAATTCTGTTACTGTTTCTGAACGCTTTTGTTTTCTTTTGCATAAGAATTGTTGATGTAGCTCATTATCTCTATTGTTTGGGAAAAATGCCTGTAATGCGAGTTTATACTGCTCGTATGTGTGGGGAGGGTTTTCGGAATTTGCTAAACTTTTGAATTTTGCTAACGCGGCTCCTCCTAAATGAATTTCTAAACATGCCAACTTTAACTGTACGTCTGTATCTTTCATGCCTTGGAGTGCCATGAATTGTTCTAATCTTTTGTTCCATTCACCAAAATGTTGGGTCATGCCGCCCGTGAATACTGTAGGTTTCGCGTAGAAATTGTTTGCCATGTTATTACGAATGTTTGCTGTTCTTAAATCGTCTATTAGGGTAGGGTTTACTGTATTCTGATTCAATTGTGTGCGTAGGGTACGAAAATGTTCTGAAAATAAATCGTTTATCTGTTCTCTAACGATTTCTCCTAAATGATCTTGCGTTCGGTGGGTCATTCTTGGTTTACGTTGGGATTTCTGCTTAATTGCTTCAATTTTTGCTTCACGCTGTATTCCTTTAAATGTATCGCTTAATGTCTCGTTGGAGGGGATTTCCAGTTTGCTTTCTACGAGTACTGTCTTACTGTACGAAATGATTACTACTGTATTATCTAATGCTTCTAAATGCCCGGATAAGAGTACACCTAATTAGGGGCAGGGAGTTCCAGTGGTTAACGTAACGGTACGGTCACCAAAATATGTAACGACCAGATTTGTGTGAGGTACTTTACTTCTAACCAATCGGTCGATACGGCGGGGACAAAACGGGACGGGGGCGCGGGCGAACGGTTACAATACAACAACGGGTAATCGACGGTCGCTTGAACGTCGACGATTAAAAACGCGCTTCGATTTATAATACAAACGGGGGCCTCGGTTTAAGTTGCTTTCGAATAGTCCGCCGCTTGCAAATGTATAAAGACGGGGCGAGCGCGGAAGTCAAAACGGAAAAACCACAAGAATAAGAATGAATAAATCACGCTTTTGCTTCTTCTTTTATACGGCGATTCTGGCCACTCCCTGGGCGTCGTGGGAGGTCGAGCTTCTGTCCATCTTCTTCCGCCAATCGTCGTTTCCTGCTATGCTTTTTATGCTTTCTTAATTACGCCTCTCTAATGCTTTTCTGGTACCATATGCTTTCTGTGCTTCACTTGCTTTCTACGGTGGGCTTGGCCACACCTTTGTGCTTCTGTGCATGCTTCCTGTATCGGTTTCTCTGTATACACATGTTTTGTGGGGCCGCCGCTACCGTTACACTTGAGACTACTGTACGGCGGGGCTTCTATGTATTTTACTGTGTGCAGGTGTTGTTTACGATTTTTACTGGGGATTACAGTAGCTGTGGAATGTGTAGTTTAGTGTAGGTTCTAGGGGAACAGCTGCCGTTTGTGCAAATTAATTGGGGCATCTTAATTGGGCTACCGAGGTGTGAACGGATCAACATAAAGTACTTCACGTAATTCTGTAGGAATGTTTGGGTGTGAATCCCAGACATCCTTGAGACGATAAAAATGTGAAAAATAAAATAATATCTAATAAATGTCTATTACGTACAGTATGCTACATATTTACAGTACTACTTTAGCAGGTACGTTACACGATCACATTACGCAAAAATTTATCCCGGGCATAATTTTTTCTTCGGAAGAGGTTTTTGATCACGGGGAATGGAAGTGTTCACTTTGCACACAAAATCATATTGGGAGTAAACAAATGTATTCCTGCGATTTTTGAGGGAAGATTTTTTTGACCATGGGGAATTCAATGGACGCAGTCAGTTTACACAAAAATAGTCATTTGTGTAAACAAAGGTATTTCTGCGATTTTTTGGATTGGGAGATTCTAAACCATGAGGAATTTAATGATATGATCACCTTTCAGTCTGTTTACAGCGTTTTTTGAGTACTATGCGGTTTACACATCTTTTGCTTTTAAAGCGAGAATTCGTTGCCTGAAGATTTTTTTATTGTTTTTTGACATGGAGATGACCAAATTTAAAACTTCAATGTGCTTCTATGAAGGCTTCTTCATGCATGGTTGAGGCCCACTAAAAAGAGGTGAACTAGTTTATCAGAAAATGCCCTGATGAAGCAGAAAAATAAGAATATGTACTTGCTTCGATAGTTGCCACGCTAGAAAAAGAAGTGGACTAGATTTTTGAGAACTTAGGTCAAAGTTGGAAAAAATTCACTTTCTTTATATTGGATTTTCATTCTTTCTGAAAAAAATTTTCCATGTCTGTGAAAAAGTATATTCTGCAGCTGAGTGCATCACCACACTTTCCAACCAAACATGTGCATCTCCGAAATTTAGAGGAGGGTACAGGGATGGACCTTCGTTTTCTGGCGTTAAAATTCAAAAAGAATTTGACCAAAAAATTTTCTGCATAACAAATTTTTCAGTTTCAAAACTCTTGTGAAAGTCTGTACCCCCCATGTCGCCTCTCACACATGTTTGCTTCCAAATGTGTTGAACATTTTTTGCTGAATTTGGTGTCAACAAAAGGAATCAACTGTGGGAAAGTGGCACATAAAATCCCATTCAGCTTTTTTAGAAAAAAAGCTACAGCACAAAGTCTTATAAGAACTAAATCAATTATGCAAGAGACGTTTCATTCACTCATTTTATATAACATATCGAATAGAATTCACTGGGTAAGTTCTACTGATTAAGAGCTATAAACAAATTTATTCTCTTCTATTTAACTATTCAACAAAATACCATCATTCACAGTTTTTGAATTTGAACTGAAATTGCTGAAAGAGGACTTTTTGCTGGATGACAGACAGGAAGCAATTTTAACTATCCCTGTCCCTCTCATCCTGCTTTCAGAAAAGTAGTACTGTTGCCTTGGGAGTGCGAGTAAGTGGAGGAGAACCGGCTACGGGATTTGGCGCGCATCCCTAGCATAGGCATGACTGAACCGGAAGCATTTTTGTATGCTTTACTCTGTTCTCTCATTTGTAGATCGGTGCCCAATGACTGTAACACTAAGGCCCAGTTGCACTAAAGGGGTCTGAGCTCCAGCACAAGGTAATCTCGAACAAAAAGGCGAATCGGTTTGATATCAAGTTCGGTATAATTCGAATGTCATCAGGATTATAACGAACTCAATGTCGAGATTATCCCCAGCTCGAGCTGTCGGGTTACACTAGCATTTTCGCATAATTTTCTCATCCCTTAAGCGAATAGATATAAAAACTTATGCATTCCCAAATTCGAATTTAAACAAACGTCGGTCAGTATTAGTTAATCCTGAAGTGATTATTGTTTGTGCAGTGGAAGAGAATAATTTGGACATTGGGATTAGCTCAAACTCAGGATCATCAATTTAATCCCGATGTTGAGATTATCCTCATGTTGGGTTTGTGCAACCAAACCCAGGTTTCTTTATAGTACTGAAAATGATTATAATATGCCTCCCTCACTATCTTTCAGCTAGTGTGAGAGGCAGGAGTTTTGAATTGTTCGGGAGTTAGAATGCTCTTCGTTTACCATTTCTTTACATTTGAAGTCATGTGCATATAATTTTCATATAGAAAAATGTTACTGTAGTTGATGCCGGGGGAAGGACAAAATTCACGAGTCTGCAGAATATACTTTTTCACAGACATGGAAAATTTTTTTAAGAATGAAAATCCAATATGAAGAAAGTGAATTTTTTCCAACTTTGACCCAAGTTCTCAAAAATCTAGTCCACTTCTTTTTCTAGCATGGCAACTATCGAAGGAAGTATATTCTTCTTTTTCAGCCCCATCGGGGCATTTTCTAATAAACTAGTTCAAAATATATGTGAACTTTTGAAACGCGAATAACAAAACTTCGTGTTCTTCAAATTTTTTATTTTCGATTGGGTTCGAAAGACCGCTTTTTCTTCTATATGAAACGTGACGAAAATTCGGTGGGACTTCTACTTGCTGATGAAATAATTGATCCTGAAGTTAGATAACAATGTCATCCTCAAAGAATGAAAAAAAATTTTGTTTCACGTAATTTGTGCCACTTATAATTTCATTATTGTTTGATTGATTTCCTAGCCGAATACAAAAGTATACAAGAATAAAATGAAAGTCGTACGGTGAAAAAAATATAATAAAACGCTGAAAGTTGAAAATTTGAAGACCGACCGAAAATAAAAAAATATGCAAAAAATCACAAATTGAACACGGTTAAAAAACTGAAGTAAGACAAAAGTTTCGATGTATCGTTAATTCAGAATACAATAAAGAAAAATTCGGTTATACTATATTTTATGATAATCGATGCTGTTGGCGGAGTTTTAGCAAACGCAGCCTCACTATACTCCATTCTTTTTGAAAGGATCGATACGATACGAGTCGCAGCCAAATTTTTATTAAAAATTATACATGCTCGTTGACTCAACTCATCAAATTTTTCTTTCGTGATACAAAGTCCTTGATGATATCTTCAATCATTCCAAAATTATCGAAATTTATTTCCATCTCTAGTGAGGCTGTGTTTGTCGATAATAGAGATTAGGAAATTTATTTCGATCATCTTGAAATGATTTACGACACGATATGAAAAAGAGATAGTGTGAGTAGTTTTACATGCCGACCATCATGACTGCATTAATTCCATATATTAATCAAAATTCGCATAGTCTAACGCCCAAATGAGAGAATCGGTTGGTTCTCAATCTAATCCTATGATACTTTTACTTGGTGGAAGCTATGATCCAATTAGATGGCGAATGAGACACCCGATACGACAACAAATATGATAATAACTCAGAACAACTTCGCCAACAGCTGCACGATTAGCTTTGGCAAATAACGAACGCTTTCCAATTTTCACGCCAAAACACAAATTAAGTTTACACCACAAATTCTAGAATTGCAAAACTAACTTTTTTCAATATGCTTCCTTCTTTTATACTGCTTCATTTAGACCACACCTTTAGGCAGTGGGAGGCTTCCGTAATTCTTCTACCAGCCAATCATTGCCTCACTTTACACACTTCCGTATGCTGTATGCTTGATTAACCATGCCTTTAGGCTTTGAATTATAGTATGCTTAACCACGCCTTCATTTTTATGCTTAGCTTCTCTGCCTGTGTGCTTCTGTTTTATTGTAAGCTTAGCCATGCCTATGTGCTTCCTTCTTGCTAACTATGTACATATGCTTCCATAATGCAATGGCGGCTACTGTTCCACTTGAGACTGGTGTTTGGGTTGGGGTATCTACACTTTATTGCATGACAGGTGTTTTTAAGACTTAGGGGGGATACTGTATTTATTAGAAAGGTGCGTTTCAAGTGCCTCGAGTGGGTTATGGGACCAGGTGCGGATGTGCGAATTTATTATGTAACAATTTCCTAATTGGGTCAACAGCGGTTTTTGGGTGCAAGAACGTCCAAAACAAAATACTTGTGCAACACTTCAAAAGAATGTACAGGAGTCTCAATACGAGGGGAACCAGACACACTTGAGAAAATACATCACGAAAATGAAATTATATACAGTAATAAGATATACATTTTATGCACTATGAATTTACACTAACATTTTATCACCTGTCTTACATTTCCCTCCTTCCAAATTTGAACGTCCTCGTTCAAGGGAGGTTTTGATGAAGGAAAGGGTGTCTGGTCGGATGTGAATGTGAGGACGGATTGAGGTTGCAGGTGGTCGAAAGCTTGGACAAATAGTGGTGATTGGGATTTCTTCTGTACAAGTTACCCATGGGTGAAAAAGGGGTTGTCTTATTTACTTGGATGGCAAAGGTCCTATTTTTGAGTGAATGTTCCAGTGTGACATTAGGGTACAGGAATCTGGTGACTGTATAAGGGCCATTGTGGCAGGGCAAAAATTTGGATGTTAAACCTTGTTTGCAAGAGTGATTTTTGTAGAAGAGGAGATTGCCTGGCTTGTATTGGACTTCATGAGCGTTTTTGCTGTACTGAGCTGTGTATGGGTTCTGCGCTTTTTGTAAGTTTTTCTGAACTGTGGAGAGGGTGTCTGTGAAATGAGATTTCACTTGAAGTGCATAGTCATCAAGATCGACCATATAGGAGCTGGGAAAGAAATTGAGGGCTGTGTCAGATGGCAAATTGGGTTGTCGGCCATGTAACAGTTCAAATGGGGGGAGGGGGGGGGGGTGGGGTAGGAGGTGCTATCATTTTTATGAATATTGATAGCAAAAACTGCAAAGGGCAGATAAGTGTCCCAATCAGTATGTTTCGTATTAATGTACATATGTATGCATGCAGCGAGGGTTTGGTTACAGCATTCCACTTCCCCATTGGCAATGGGGTTTTATGGAGTTGTGTGAACTTTTTGGGTATTGCGTAATTCGGTGATTCGGGTGAAAAGATCAGAAACAAAATCTGATCCACGATCACAGTGAATGATTTTTGGGGAACCATGGCAGCAAACAATTTTGGTTACGAACAGCTGGGCAATGGTCACTGCTGTGATGTCCGGGGTTGGAAAAGCCTCCACATATTTGGTGAAATAGATGATAAATACAACAATGAAACAATTCCCATCCACAGTTTAGGGCAATGGGCCCATGCAGTCAACACCTACTCTGTCAAATGGGCCAGTGGTTTGAATAGGGACAAGACTGGCATGTACTTTGTGCCGTAAAGGTTTGTGAGTTTGGCATTTGCGACAAGTTTTACAGTATTCTTTCACATCGATGTTCATTTTTTGCCTTTTGTCGCAGGAGGTATAATGTTTGTCATGAGGCAAAATGACCTGCAAACTTGCTGTCATGGTGGGATGCAATAACATCATGAGTTCTTGATTTGGGAATATATAGTTTTGGTTGTTTGTCAATAATGGGAAATGGGATGTTGTTATGAACTGCAAATTTGATCATGGTTGGTGGGTGTCTTTGGGTAAGTTCGGTGAGTATCGCTTCAATGGTTGGGTCCTTGTGTTGCAATTCTGCAAAATTTTTCTGTTCCTCTTCCTGCTCAAAGGCTTCAGCTTCAAGGACAGCATTGATAGTGGATATCTCAGGTCAGGTTTCAAGCTGCTTGATGTCAAAGGAGGATTTTGCTGTGTCCAATGGAAAATGGGAAATAGCATCAGCATTCCTGTTTGCGGTACATTTTTTGGGATGAATGTCGAGTTGAATTCCAGAGAGAGCTAACCCCCAATGGGCAATTCGGGGAGATGGGTTTTCCTTTTGAAGGACAGCCTGAACAGCAGTATGGTCCATGTGAACAATGACATGTTGTTGGAACAGATATGGCTGAAAATGTTTAATGAATTCTACTACGGCAAGAGTTTCTAGTTCAGTTATGGGATAGTTGCATTCTGCAGGTTTTAATGTACAACTCCAGAAGGCAATGGGGCAGTCAAGCCCTTTGTCATCAAGTTGACTTAGGACTGCACCAATTCCATGCTTTGATGCATTGGTTTGCAAAATGAAGGGTTTGCTAAAATCAAGGTGTTGCAAGACTGGGGTATGGATTGGCGAAGCTTTTAGTTTATCAAAGGCAGTCTGTTGTTTGGGACTCCATGAAAATTCGAAATTCTTTTTGAGAAATGCTGTAAGTGAACTGAAGATTTGGGAGCAATTGGGAATGAATCATCGATAGTAAGAGGGCAGACCTAGAAATGATTTGACTTCATTTGAAGTTCTTGGTGTGGGGATGTCAAGAACGGATTGTACCTCGTTTGGGTCTGTGGAAATACCTTGTTGTGAGATAACGTGGCCTAAATATTGGACTTGGGGTTGGCAAAATTTGAATTTCTGTATGTTAAGTTTTAATCAGGCTCTGGCAAAACGACTGATGATGATGTCTGTCTAGGCATTCTAGCATTTGAGTATGTAATTCAACAACAACTAGTACATCATCAAGGTAGACAAGACAAGTATTCCATTGTAGTCCCAAAAGGATAACATCCATTAATCACTGGAATGTTGCAGGAGTGTTTGTGAGGCCAAATGGAAGGAAATTAAATCCCTATTGTCTGCCGAGCAGTTAAAGGCTGTTTTCTCCCTGTCATTTTCTGTAATTAGGATCGAGTAATATGGATTGGACTGGTCCAGTGAGGTGAAGTATTTGATTCGGTGTAGGGTATCTAGGATTTCATCAATCTGGGGTAAGGGGTATGTATCTTTTCTGGTTACTTTATTCAGGCCTCTAAAATCGATGCAGAGGTGATGCCCACCATCTTTTTTTGGGGCAAGGACTGTATTTGTATATGAAGAGGAATTGCTCTGACTAATTATACCAGCTTCCTCTAGTTGTTCAACTTCTGCTTTGATGATTTTCTTTTCTTTCGGGGATGTTTGGAAAAGGGGTCGGCAGATGGGTTTGCAATCATTGGTATTGATGCTGTGGGAGACCAGTGTCATTGGACCCACATCCATTTTGGAGTTGGCATATAGGGTGGGGTATTTGGATAAGAATCATAGTAATTCATCCTTTTCTGTTTCTGTCAGGTTGCTTGGGGTCAAATTGACATTCTCCTTTAACCATGTGAAAATATCAATACAGTTATGTATGTTGGGTGTAGAAAGATAAGATTGGGTAGATGAGTTTCCTTTGGTAGAAAACATGAAACAGAGCCAATGCATATGCCAGGATAGAGGGTTTGAGGGGTGTTGTGAATGTCTAAAACAGAAATGCAGATATGACTGTTTTGATTCTGGGAGATGGAAGCAGTGAAATAAACTTTAGAATTTTGTCTGGCTTTGGGGGTAAATTTGATATGATCAACATGGAGGTAAGTTTTAGGTAAGGGTACAGTGAATTCAGTAATAGTCCGGGGCAGTAATTCCAATTTTTGATCCAAATATGTTCTGCCATGAGTCCACAGAGTGCTGTATTCTAAGCCTTCACAACCGAGTATGATGTTGCCAAACTTGACTTTTGATTTTTGATTGTTTATAGTTTATTTGGGAAATCGGCTAAGGAAATTTTTACCAAGGAGTATATCTGCTGTGCATTCCTTCTGAACATGTACCATGATTGTTTCTTGTATGGATTGTGCAGTTACTGTCACAAAACTTGTGCCTAGGAAGTGGATGGGAAGATTGTTTGCTACTTTTGCTTGGACCAGCAGGGGTTTCATGTCTAGTTGTAGGATTTCAGCAATACGGAGTTGATCAAGGAGTAAACTGCACCAGTATCAATCATGCCTTTAGTGAATAGCTTACCATTCAATGTGAAGAGAATATGGGAGTATGCTTTTTGGGTATGGCAGAGGGTGGATTCTTTGGTGTGGATTGGTCTGTCTAATTTATAAGTTTGACTGCAGGGGTTCTTGGGGTATTCCCATCAACAATGACGTATTTTTGTTGAGTTTGAGCTCTACGATGGTTTGCTAATTCTAAAAGGGAATGACCAAATGAGGGGGGGATGATGTTGGGCAACCACCTACTGTGCAAGAGCAATTCGTATGCATGTTCATTAGCCATTTGGTGTTTAGGGCATTTGAAATGTTTCCAAAAGAAAAGTAGAGAGTAGAAAATACCAGCTACAACAACAATGATAACAGCTAGATTGATGAGTATTTGCAAAGGGCCTTTTAGTAAATTGTTTAACCCATCTGTGAGACTTTGTGTGGTGCCTGTTGTCATGTGTTCTATGCCTTGACCAGCACTGGACAGTGTATTGCTGATTGCTTGGCCACTGCCCAAGATTATGGTGTAGACTGTATCTGAATTGAGTGACATTTGGGTAGTGTAATTAACGTGCTTGTTAATGATTCCTTCGAGGGTATGGGTTTTGTACATGTATTGCTTTAAAAAGATTAAGTTTGTAGATATTGTTGCAAGTTGGTCATGGAAAATTGGTGGTGTATTAAAGTGGAAAAGGGGAAAATTTTGGTTCCATACTATTTCTAATGGGAGGTCTGTTACATGTGGGGATCCAGTTTCACTGACCCAAGTTGTATTCTGTTTGTAAAGGGCAACATGCATGTGATAACAGTTGACTGTTTAGGTGAAAGGAGTTAAACTGTTTCTCCAGAGTTTGAGAACATGATTTTGTTTTCTACAAGGACAGGTAGGAGTTTGTAGCAGGTCCCATTGATTTTGTGATTATAGAAGATTTTTGATGCATTTACAGGTTTACAAGGCCAGATGGTGAGGGTATCTCCTGTGGATTCGGCAATTATGTCAGTACAAATGCCCAGGCCCTAAGCATTGCATCAAGATGTAAGATTTGCCACACTAGGTCAAGGTATCTTTAATGAGCTTGCCCACATAGTTCATTCCACAAGTTTTTAAAATTCTGAATTTCGAATTCTTGAATTTTATCCGCTAGATAATTTAGTTTTGCATTAATGGATTCAAAATCATCAAAATTGTACAATGTGGTTTGGATCTCATTTACTTCTGGTGTTAAAAAGGCATTCCCGTGTGTTGGCTTTTTGTTGAGTTGCACAACAATACCTTGTTTGGTCATGACACTGTCTTTGGTTTTGGGACAATTTGGGTTCGAGAAGAAAATATTTTTTTATGGAAAATGCTAATTGTAATTCTTGGATGATCATGTGTGTTTTGGTTAGTTTTATGTGGTAGGTGTTTTTGTATATGAAAAGGCATAGATTTTCAAATGCTGTCTCATTCCAGATAATGGCTCTATCGGATGTGATACAATGACCCGATGTATGTTTGCATGCACCCAAGTCACCTAATGCACCCGTCATTGATTTTCCATTCCAAGATGCAATTTGGCCAGTCTCTAAAATAACATTAGTGATGGATGTACAATGGTCACTACAACACCATACATATTCTATGTTTAGTGAATTGTTAGTGGACCAGAATCCTAGTTCTAGTTCATACAGTTTTTGACCATTATGCGTTTTTTCTATGATGATTGCTTTGCAGACATAGCGTGTTAGGTTGTCGATTTCAATTTGGTCGAAAATGATGCCTTTTGACCCAAAAAATCCAATGTTAGTACAAATTTTCCTCTTGCAAATGCTGCACTTGTATGGGTCTGTTATGTGAGGTTTGATGGATGGGATATAAACTTTTCCGAATGTCTGAATGGGTTTGTCCATCAATGAAGGGGGCATGCATAATACAGTTTTTGGGATATTGACAGAATGACCACTCATGGAAGTTCCACACAGTTGAAATTGGGCATGACAAAATGAGGGAATTATTATACAAAGAAAAAAACAATAAAGAACCCAACAATATTTTTCATTTGCAGTGAAATGTTGCTTGTTGGTCCTTGAGTCCATTGTATGGGTGTCCCGTCTGCTTGTGGTGTGTTTCTGTTGTGGAGTTGGTTGGGTGTTGCCTGAATAGTCATGAGAATTTGAAAATTCTTGTTGCATGATTGAGTGGGATTTTTCTTATATTTCAGGGTAGGAAGGAGAGTTTTCTGTGGGTGGGATTTGTAAGGCTCGGTAGTGAGACTGTTGAGTAATGAAAGGATTTTGTGGCCATTGTTGTTTGGGGGTGGTCATTTCATTGTTTGAGTGGTGTTTTCGTTTGTGGGGTATTTTGTAGCCTGGCGGTAAGGTGGTCAGCAGTTTTGGAGCCTCACTGTATTTAGGAGACCAGGGTGGTGATGCGTTGCACCAAGCCAGGATGGCGAGGTCCAGGATGTACTTGTTGTTGCATTGATGGTATGCAGGCATGATTATTCCTAAAGTATGGTGGGGGGCCGCTATGTATAGTGGGCAATGTGGTATAGAGTGCTGGGTCATCGTTCATTTGTGGTTGGGGTAGTCTATCTTCAATGCAGTTTTGTACATTATGATTCAGTTGGTTGGGGCAATACCTGCTTGTGTGGCCTCTTTGTTTACAGACAAAACATTGGACGTTAGAATAACTTTTAGATATGCAGTGGTCAGATCTGTGGCCCATCTGATAACAATGAATACATTGGCTCTTACAGTCCAGGGTAGTATGATTATTTCGAAAACAGATTTTGCATGATTTTCGAGTTCCTGATAAATTACAATTTCGAGCTAAATGACCAACTTGTCCACATTAAAAACATGTGAGCTGCCTCAAACTGTTGTTGTTAGTCTGTGGTGGGGGTTGTGAGTTTTGCTTTATTTGTACTCGTAAGTCCTTTACTTGTTGTTCTAACTTATGTAAAGCCCTTGTTTATCAGTGTTGTTTGTTAGTGAAAAGATGGGTTCGGGCCTGAAGGGTATGAATGGTAGGTTGTTTGATTTTTATTCATTTCTGAGAAATGGCTCTTTGATGTAAGCTGCTTTGTCAGACATTTCTTTTAGGGTTGTGAACCTTCTGTACTTGAGTGCTTCTCTAATTTCATTCTGCATGCCTTCAACAAAAAGGGGCTTGATTATCATGTCTCCTGCATCTGAATTGAAATTGGGGTAAGCAAGGGATGCTAACTGCTCAAGATAGTTTAATCCATGGATTCAGCAGAAAATGACTGAATCCGTGCTTTTCAAGTCTAAAAGGGGATATGCATATATTTTTTCTTAATTATTCAGTGGTTTTGCCCAATGTATGCCTGAAAAATGGATTTCAGATGAAATGACAGATCTGCATCCTCCATACGATTAAACGGTGGCGTCATGTGCTGGCGCTCGCGCGATCTTACAGTATATCCTAATTTTTTACAGTATGCTCGTTTATTATTGTATGTTCCTACACTCGTGTTCCAGTTTTTTTGTAGCTATTTCTGTGCTTGATAAATGACTCTATCAAACAGAGTCAGCATTCTGCTTGAGACCTCTTTTCCTGCATCTTCACAGGAATGCATGCACACTGGACTCTTCCCTACTAGAAAGGCCAGCATGAACTTTTTTTGGCCTTCACATCGACCAGCTTCTTCTGCAAGAACCATCGACAATTACTGAAGCCGCCTCCTCCTACCATACCTCGGAATGACTGACACATCTACTACTGCAGGCATAAATATTGAGTTCACTCTTTTGCACTCATTTTTTGATACTTCGGAGTTAGTTTTATGCCCAAGCACCCCCCCTCACCCATTACTTAATTCTCCGCCATAAATATCTATTTGAATATTCATTTGGTGAGTCTTCTTCATAAGCTAATAGTAAGTGGGATTGGGCCCTAACATACTCTCTCTCTCCCTCTCTCTTCTTAGTCCAGTGTCGATTTACCCCTTCAGTTCTGCATTGGGTTTCTCCCTCCTGGAATTCTCAAAAGAGGACTAAGGTTCCAGCTCTCCTCAGGTCCCATTCCACGACAAGGTTGCTGACACCCCTCCCACAACTCTCTCTCATCATCCACGTCCAATCACTCTATGTGATAGGCGTCCAAGGTGGGGGTTAAATGGTAGCATTTCTCCTCCTACAGTACCCCTGTGCCTATGATCCCCATAGCAGATTTTGGCCTTCTTTCCTGAGGAACAGCCCCACAGTCTCTCATCATCTTCTTTACACACAACCCCCCTAACGTCACAGTCGAAAGATTTTTCGGATGTAGCGAATTGGACGTGGCAAAATCGAATTTTTAATTTTTCAATAAGATTTTAATTTTAAATTGAATCAAATTAAATTTTAAATCAAATTTTATATTAAATTTTGTATTTTTGTCAATCAAATTGAATTGAAAACTGAAATAAATTAAATTGAATCAAATTAAATTAAAAAATTGAAATAAATAAAATTAAACTAAAACTAAACTGTAAATCAAATTATAAATATAAAAATTAATTACATATTAAAAATAAGTCACTCAATTAATCCAAGGTACAAAAGTATATTATCCAGTATGTTGGATGATCGAGCTTCATTTTCAGAATTTGACTATGATCTAGTCAAAATGCATGCTTGAAAACCATTTTTTGTACAAAAAAAGTGAAGATTTGAGCTTTTTTGTCTTTTGTTTTTTTATAACTGTAAAACCATACAAAAATCATGAAAAATTCCATATCCACATACCCGCCAAATTTTTCCGCCATTTAGACATGATGCGGATGCGGATCCACCCTATTTTCTGAAATCTGCTTTTTAGATGTGCATAGCCACCAAAAGTTTCCGACTTGAGCAAATTGACCGAAAAATTGGGGGAAAAATATTCGCCATCCACCATGCATATCCGCCTTTTTGATTTGGGAAGGGTGAATTCCGCATCTGCTGATAAGACAAAAATATCCGCAAAAAGAGGGTGGTTCTGCATCCACCATCTTTATCCACATCTGCTGATTAGACCATATCCACCACATCCTTATGTGGATACCACCGATTAGCCATAACTGAATGTCAAAGCTCAGAAAAGACGTGACTCTGAAGCCAAATGTTCATTCTCTAATCCCTTGTTCTCATTTTATTGATAATGTGTGATAGATACTCTTATTAAAATCAAAACATTGCTATGTAATTTTTATAAACAAAAAGCTTCTTGTTGGAGGCGTAAGCCACCACTAGCGATCAGAGGCTGATAACCCCATCATCTAGAGATTACGCCCAGTAGCCGGCAAGGTCCAGCCATGAGTCACCCATCTACTTACCTATACATATAGTAAGTAGATGAGTGTGGGTTTCTCAGGAAGGCGTCCTGGACCTTCAAGTTGATTCTTAATCGAGGCTTCCAAGCCTTTATCAGGCACTTTGACTATAGTATGTTTTTTTTATAAAATGCTTCCCAATAAAAAACTGTCACAAATCAGTACTGTCGTCAAAATCGTTTGCATAGAAGTCTTATCGTAAAATTTTTCACTCGAAAAATTGTTAAAGGTGAGGTCAGTATGTTCACCAATTTCCGATCCTGTATGGTACGCGGTTTATCATAAAATCGTTAAAATCTGAAATACTTCTTGCTTTCTACTTTCATTATTTAGAAGCATTTCAAGAAAAAAACTATAGAATCCCAAATCGGGGTATTTTAAAGGTTCCCAAGCCGGTCTGTAAAAATCTTCCTCTGGCGTAGCATAAACCTAGAAAAAACAAAACAAAAAAAATATATTACACAAATATCCTTGCGCTATTGCAACACTCTACCTTTTGAAGTCACAATCAGATTTTGAAGTCGAATTATAGCATGTTGGAAATGTAACAAATATCCTTTCTGGCGGGCCACGAAAATGAAGTATAGATCGATCTGAAGGATGTATATAATTGAACAATCTGTCCAGCTGTTCAGACACCTCACATGTGTCGCCAATCCACCATTTATCATTATTCGTAAGCTACAAATTCACCTGGGCCCGGTTTCACCGTAAAACTCTGTATTAAGAGTAAAATGTCACGAGTTACGAGTCCCGTGTTAAGAGAGCTACAAATGACCGTCTCACCAAAAATCAGAGTTTACGAGCAAGAAATTACGAGTCTAGGAGTGCTACAAGTGGCCGTTTCACCAAAAAATAAAGTTTGAGTACGGGCCTAACCAGTTATGAGTGTTACGAGCGACGGTTTTTCATAATTTACGACTGTTCAGTTTCACCAAATGAGTTACCCATCGCTATGATAATGAAAGGACTCGTAAATTTGATGAGATTTTCACGGATCAAAAGTGGGTCCATAAGACTTGTAGCTTGGTGGAATTTGTGCATTTTTGTCATTTGTTTTCTTTTGTCAAGCCGGCAAAGAAATGATAGTTTGGGTACTTTTTCTAAATTGCCGCATTTTGGGTGAAAAACAAGTATTTCTGACATTTTCCTGAAAACCCCAGAAAAAACAAAAAATTTTATGAAAAACCAATATGTCCATCGGATTACCTGTGCAAAAAAACCCTCCCTTCTATGCCACTCCCCTCTGGTAAAAACCAAGGGCGCCTTCCGCCAGCAAGCCATTCATGAATTGACTTTTAAGGGTTCCCGTATACAGGGCCGTACCCAGGGGGCAGGGGGCGGCGGCTCCCCCCTTGGCAATGAAAATTTGTTTACTGAATATTTACTTGCATAATACTCGTATATACACATACTGATTGCTAAAAATTCTTACACATTATTTGCTGATATAAAATTCTTCATTTAGTTAAATTTTAGGAGTTCAAATTGATTTTCTGATTTCAATTTGGTGTTTTGTTTGACGAATCTTTTGACAAAAAATGATTTGTTTTTTAATACTCATTTTAGTATGCTACGTAAAATGATATTTTAAAAAATTTTTAAATCCGGCCCCTCCATGGGCAAATCCTGGGTACGGTGCTGCCCGTATATAATATATAAAGGGGTGGAGGAATGCTTTTGATTGGCTAGATACAGAAATGTGCCACCCATCCTGATTCTTTTCAAGATGGGATCTTGATTTTTTTTCAAGATCGGATCCTGATTTTTTTTTCAATATGTTATCTTAGTTCTTTCGAGATGCTATCATGACATATCAATTTTTTTCCAAGATTATCTTGAGAAAAATGTGATGCATTTCAAAAAATTGTGATGCAGTTGCAAAAAAGTCGAACATTGGAAAACTCTCACATCCTGATTTTTTTGCGATGCATCTTGAAACTTTTGTGAAGCATCTTGAAACTTTTGCGATGCATCTTGAAAAAATATTGTGCATCATGTTCGAAGGTATCGATTTTTTTCAGATGGTAACAAACTTTTTCAAGTAGTAACACATTTTTTCAAGTATTAACAAGTTTTTTCAAGTGGCCCTTCTTTCATTCCGTACAAGTAACTAACAAAAATGAATAATCTGCAAAGATCTAGAAATTTTTTGAATTTTTTGGATGTTTTTAATAAAATTAACTCTTCACAATAAATTTTGAAAGTTTCTGTAAAATTGGTGAATTTTCAAAAATGTGATGAAAATGATTTTCTGTTGTGCAGGTCTTTTCTTAGAGAGGTTAAGAAAAGATTGAGGCTTCTGGTCTGAACTGACCTGTTAGAACTACTCCCTTGGCTAAGCCTCGGTGATAGTGCAACAGTCCGGTTCCCCAGACCTACAACAACAAAGATAATTTAACTTTGAATGCGGGGCCTCACCAAAGAGCTCTGCAGTCTCCTAGATGAGACAAGGAATCCCCTCAGGGATAAACTTACTTGAATGGAGCCCCTAACGGGTATTCCAAAGCTTGCTGACTGCAAGCTGGCGCCTGGGCCAAGGGCCCTTCGCTTCTGTCAGTCGATGTTATCTAAAGAATAAATAATAAGTTTAGCAATAATAACCGACGAAATATAAAAAGAAGGTGGATTAACCACTGTTGACAATATGTAAATAAAAGATGGATGTGCTGGGAAATATTTAATGGACGCCAGCAAAATTACTTCCAAAAAATATAATAAAACAAATATAGTGAACAAATGATTTCACTATCATCCTTTGGTCTTTCTGTGGCGCTCCACTTCTATGCAAAAATGTTTGCGCTGCTGGTCGTCCATTTGTTCGATTTGCATGGCGATTTCCCAATGAGACTTGTCATCAACAGGGTGCCCAACATCCCTCGCGCGTCGAAACCGATCTATGGGAGGTAGAAAAAAGGACTTTCGGCCGGGTTACCCCAGCATTAAAAGAATTAACCAAAACGTCTACTAATCCGGCTGACTCCTGTTTTCACAGTCTGTCTCACTTGGACTTCCATAATGGTCCTTGGACACAACGAATACCAAAGACTTCGCTGCAATGGCTGGCAAGTGACGCCCATTTTGACCTCGGCTTTTGATGGATGACCTCCTGTCCTAAGGAGTTTGATGATGACGTTGGTGCCGAATTGAGTCAATTTCAGGTTCGGTTGCTTGGTCTGCATGTTGTGGCAAGTCGTTGGCCATCGGTCTAATCGCATGCAAATCGTTCCCGCGTCTCTATTTTTTCTAAAGTAAACTAAAATACGAGATTATGTTACGATACAACAAAGATGACGCCAGAATGTACAAGTATCACAAAATTTAAAATGCGCTAAAAATTGAGCAAAAAGTGTGGCCAAAAATTTAGAAATGCGTTTTTGCGGTTGCTTTTTGCACCAGTTTTGTCAAGAATAAGATTTTTTGTTGGCCAGCAGCACTGAAAAATTTAAAAATGTTTTTGGATTTTGTGGTTTTTTGATTTTTTTTTGTATTTTTCTAATTTTATCAGTATTTTTGGGTTTTGGATTTTATGAAATTAGTAAAAAGATATTTGTACGAAAAGATGAATTTCGGGCCAAAATATGTGCGGCTATTTACTGCTGCTGCCCACTGCATCTATAGCCTCCTCAAGGCCTTCCTCGATAGTATCCCCTTTGGTCTTGTTGGCCTCGGGTATGACCTCCATCCTGGCCCTGGTTCTGGCCTTGTTGGCCTCCACCACGTCTACCAAGCTGTTCAAAATTCCAATTGTAAAACTGTGCATCCGGATCTTGAGCTTGGTATTGCCAGTTTCCTCGGTCTCTGTAGGGTCACTGGGGGTGCCCTCTGAAGCCCCCTCTAGCTTGACCTTGGTCATACCCCGGTCTAGCCCTGTATGGGGCCGGGTTTGAGAACATGTCATCTCTCCCCTGTTGCCTTTGCGCTGAGCCACTGCTAGTGGAGCTGCTATGTTGTTGTTTTTGAGTCCGAAATGTTGAATTAAAAGATTTTGTTGATGTTGAGTTAGATCTTGAAAGTGGACTTTTGTATGAAGTACTAGCAGCTTCACTATACGACCTCTGGCTGGTCGAAGTAGACGGTTGTTGTGTCGTCGGCGGCTGTTTTCTAGCCGGTGGAAGTCTAGGCACTTTAAACTTACCTGGGCTCTTGGCAGCCGTTCGCTGATATTTATTAGCTTGCGCTCTGTCATGGCCTGGTGCCTTCCTTTTTACACCCATCTGGATTAACCTTTGCAAGCCCATAAAGATGTATTCATTAAAGGCCGCAATGTAGAACTCATCTACTCGGTTTCCCTGAGCTTCGACGACTAGTTGTCTGTTTGCAAACAAACATGCCTGGGCATACCACCTACCAATTGTCGTCGGCATGATCGGAGTGAAATCCAACTGTAAAAATATCATCAGGGTCATGTACCTGATGGCAGTAAAGATGCCTGAAGCATCATATTCCTGAAGCCACCTGGGAATAAGAGCTAAAATGATCCACTCCCAAATTTCTTCAGGGACGCATTCTCCGTCAAACATAAACCCACCTTGCATTTCAAATTGCTGGCGGTGGTTATCATGAATTTCGGCCATGGCATCATTGACCATTCTGTATATAATAGGCTGTTCTTGGTGGTCAAAAGCGAAATAATTTGGGACCTCTGGATTTTCGATTGAGATCGGCCCAATTAGGTGCCTTTGTTCTCGTTGCCAATCCCAATAATCAAGCAGAGTTTCAGCCAATTGACCAGGAGTGACAAACTGCTGTGGCTCCCTTTCAGGTTTTTTAACCACCACTTTCAGTTTGGCCTTCTTGATCAACTTCTCCTCAGATTCAAGATCGGCTTTACCAACATGCTTCCCACAGGTTTACTACTTTTTGCGGTATAGCTTGTGGGAATAGACTTACTCTTGCCAGAAGATGTACTAACCTCTCCGCCGGTTTTGGATACCATTCCCGTCTGAGTGTACGAGGCAGTGGACGCTGCTGTCCTATCCGATTTGGTTTGGCCTTTGGAGGTCTCCGTTCTCGTTTGACTTTTCGTAGTCTCCATTTTTGACCTTTGACTTGTCAAAATTTCCGGGGTCGTTGTTTCCTCGGCCGTATCCTAGGCATCATTTTCAGAACCAGTGGCGGGCATTCCTTGTTGCAGCTGATCTTGAGCTGCAAGTCTATGTGCTCCGGCCTTACCTAGCCTTTTCCTACGCCTTACCTTTTCTCGGCCTAAGTGTCGATAAATTTTTTTGACATACCTTCAGCCAACATCTGCCGAACTTTTTCGGGCGAAAACACCCCAGGGATTCCTTCCTGAGTGATGTTTCCCCGTTTCATCAGCTCTGTCACTGCTATGGCTGAATCTGAGCTATCCTCGGCATAAGCCTGTTCCTTCAACCTCTTTTGAAGTGCCCTCTGATGCAGGAATTCCTGCTGTGCCAGTCTTTTCTGTTCTTGAATTTTGGCCTGAAGGGCCTCTCCCCTCGCTTGCAGATCAGAATCTTGAGCATCTTTAGCTTTGACAGGTATCTCCTGGGATGCTTCCTGCATTTTGTCCAGTCTGACATCTATTCCCCACATTTTAGTTGCTGCTTCATCTATTTGAGTTTGGATTTTTTCCTCCTCAATAGCCTGTTGCTGAGTTCTGACCTCCATCGCATCTTTGTTTTCCAATGTCTGGCCCTCAGATTCCAGAATTTCACCTTCTTCTTCTTCTTCAACATCCTCCTCTGAACTGGACTCAGAGTCTGAATTTCGTATCTTGGGCAACAGTTGTTTCACTTTAGCTGGCAAAACAGCTGGTGCCGGAGGTACGGATTGCATTATGGTGACAACTTCTGATTCAGGCTCTGCCGGTTGCTGTACCTGAGTTACTAGAGTGGGCTGTGCCACTGCTGGTTGCATTGGCAGTGGCACCACAACTACTACTGCAGCGGCTTGCATAGCAGTGGTGTCCAAAGCTGGTTGTTTCACTTTGACCAATGGCGCTGGCGCTTGCAGCTGTGTTTTAACTTGTCCCGACCCTCCAGCTTGCGCTGTTTGGGAAATAAAGGGACAGTTTAATGGTACCTTAGAGATCAACTCACCGTCTGGGGTATAAGTTTGCAGATGTTTCTAACGTATCATAGTCAATCCCCAAAGAGCATTGAGCTAGACATGAGGGAATGACTGAACATTGGGCACCGGTATCAATCAAGGCTTTTGTTTTAGTTTTTCCAATTTCGGCATGGATGTAAAAAGCTCGCCTAGGTGCGTATAAGCTCAGAAGTTTGATATCTTTTTGTGAACATTCTCTGATTCCACAAATGCTAGATCTCGTGATCCACGGTTCAGTAGACTTTTTGATTGTGAAATCAGTGATTCCTGGAGCAATGAAAAAGTTTGTAGCTTTCAATGTTTCAGTTGGTTGAAGCATGTTAGCTATGCTAGTTGTCCATTTCATTGGAAAAAAAGGTTTAGGTGAGTTAGTAACCGTTTTGTTTTCTACTGGCAAAATTGGCTGCAACAGTTGTGAAGTAGCTAGCTGAGTTTGTATAGACTGTGAGCTGTTCATCGGATAGTAGTAATGCTTCTCAATTATCTTTTCTTCTTGGGGTTCCGAACTGCAGAGAGAAATGTTCGCTACATCTCTCTGGTAGTTTCACTTATCACCATTGTAAAATCGGTTATTTCAGTCAAAATTTTGATTCTGATTGAGCATGCAGTTACGCGTATTTTGTTGAAAACATGGTCCCCAATTATTATCATTTTGCCATTGCGTATTCAGTTGCTGTTGTCAAGGCTGTGCAGCCTGTGGTTTCAATTGATAGCATTCCGAGCTCTCTTGTTTACACTGACCATGATAGATGCAGTATTTTGCCGGTCATTCACATGACTGATTTTGTTGAAAACTTCGATTTTGAGAGAAATTCTGTATAGGAATGTTTTCTCTATTTTTGAAATTCAGACTCATTTCTCGATCAAATCGTGACCTTCGATTTTCAAAATTGTTGGTGTTTTGTGAATTTTTTCAGATTCCAAATTTTTCCAAGATTCGTTTCACGCTTTCCTGAAGCTCATTCATCTTCATTATAGTCAAGTTTTCTTGAAATTTCAAGGTATTTTGCTGTCTAGAATTGTGTCTATTTCGGGAGCGAGACTTATCTCTAAAGCAAGGTTTCGAATCATCTCTGAAGGGCGACTGAGATGGTTGTTGTTCAGACAGATTTTTGAGTTTGTTAACCAGTATAGATTGTTCTACTCTCACAGTGATTTGTTTATTCGCTTGCTGAATTTTCTAAACTCTCAATGGCTATCCCTAGATCGGTAATCATTTCTACAGTGCCTGCCCCAATCAAAACTCTGTATATTTCCAGCATTTTCCAAAGAAAAGTTGTGATAACTTTTCTATGGCGTTACTGAGCGCTTCTGTCATAGTACACTAAATGTATGTAGGTGCTGATTTGGTTCAAGAATGCTGACATATCTTCGGTTTTGAAAGGTGCGATAGACTGGAGCTCACATTGGAGCGTATCTTGATCACAATTTGGTGTGTTCTTTCACATCAGAATCTGTTTGGCTTCGTTGTACGATTGGACATCTCATATGGTGTTCAGAGTACCATCCCAAGTCAAGCAACGCAATAAATGAAGTTTTACGTATTTGGATGCATCAGGCCGAACTCGTTTTCAAGTGTGATAAAGAATTTCAACACTTGTTGATTTCGGGTCAAAGTATCGAATTTTTGTGGTGCTATGATTTTACAGATAGTCTTAATTCTCATATCCTCATCGGCGAAAGATCTATGAACCTGTGAAAGTGGAATAGATGGAAAATTTATCTGTGAGTTTAGAGCATTAGAGCTGTCAAATGATTGTGTCGACATGATCAGATCATCATCATTGTCGATTATGCCTCGTAAGCTAGGTTGACTTTTTTCGGTTTTGTTGATTTTAGAGACTGAGCATAAGAGCTCGTAGGTCTCACAATATTTTGGATTTCGGGAACATTCAGTTTTGATAGCTCTCTTTTCTGAGCTTTCATCTCTTTGATTTCGGTTTTAAACTCTTCGAGAAGTTTATGTTGTTGAGTTGCTAGCGTGACCGTTTCACTTAATGTGTTAGTGGCATCGCCACGAAAATTTATCATTTCAGCATCACATTTTTGCATTACGATGATGTAGGCGTCATTATTAAAGTCTCCTTCGGTTTTGGTTTTAAAAAGTTGAATTTTAGATTTTCTTTGATTTTTGGAGATAGCGATCATGAAGTTTTTCATGTTTTTTGTGGATTAGATGTTTACGGTAGATCAAAATTACGCTTATCTGCTCCATAGAGAAGCAGTAGATTCGCGTTTTTGTGTTTGAAATTTTCGATTTCTCAATCCTCGGGATTCGCTGGTTTCTTGTAGAAACCCTTTTTGTAGCCCATAGCAGTAGAGCAACATGTGCGGTTTTCCTCCATTTTTCGGCTCAATTCCAGTAATTTTTCGGATTTCCGATTTTTCACAAATTTTGACGTTTCCTCAAACTTCAAATGAGCTGGTACGGTCACCAATTTGTCATATGGCGAAAATAGAAGACGTAGACGAAAATGATTTATGGAATGTGTTTGATGAAATGAAATGTATGGAACATAGAAAAGTGTGCAGAATGCTGTAAACAGAACACTCAGTGTTTGACGAATTTTGGGCAATGAAAATTGTACGCAGGAGATTGATGGGCTCATAGAGAGCGCTATGTCAATTTATCTAAGGAACTTCGCTCAAGTCATTTAAGGCTTTTGGAGCCGAAACTCGTACTGTGCTAACTTGCCCTTTTAGGAGTTGAACCCAAATACTCAAATTATTTTCCAAATAGTTTGACTCAACCTAGAGCACATGTTTGATTTCCAATTTACTAGACTATAATTGTGCCGCTTCAATCTACAAAAAATAACTCTCTCTCACACTAAAACACCACCGCACATCTGCCACACAAAACAACAATAAAAAATCTTTCACAATTTCATTGGACGTTGTAGCCACGCCCCCTAGCATCTTAACACGATTTCTCTTGACACTCCTTGCCGATCTTTCTCAAAATTGACACTTTGTTTATGAAACGTCAAAACACTCCACAACATTTGGAAGTACTCTTTGAGTACAGTAAAATGGGATTAGATTTGTACCTGTTCTAGAGTCTTGTAGCAAATTTGTCTGAGGGCACTTCACCCTGGTTTGGGTGCACTTGAAAAATAATAGACTATAGATATGCTAATGGCCGCCCCTGATAGAAAATAATGATTATTATATCCCTGACTGGCGCGAAGCGCCGAAAAATTTTGAGATTTTGAACTTTTAAAGTTCATCAAAACGCATCTTTTCGATTTTAAATTACCCAAATTTTTTTCCACAATGAGAACCATACCCAAAATTTTTTCCTAATTTCCAAATTTTTTCCTCAAAAGACCCCTTTTGAGGAAAGAACGGTGCTCACAAGCATACATGCACGTGGGGGGGGGTTGGGGGGGTTTTGACCTTCAGCAGATTTTTATTGACCCCCAGCAGATTCTTGCTGACCCCCAGCAGATTTAACTTTCCCAGCAATGATTGAGTAGATGACGAAGGAAAATGAGCAAGAGAGAAGAGAAAGTCGTCATAAAAATGGAAATGATGCTGTAGTTTCTGAATTTTTCTAAACAAATCATACTTGATTCCAAAAAAGTAACATGAAAACTTCAAGAAGTGTTGTCTAAGCAGATAATTTCACTTATCTATAACTGATATAGGTTGAAGAATATGCCGCTTGGATGTTAGAAGACTTTCTGAGACCGTTCTTTTCGTTACTAAAAACGAAAAAAAATTTTTTGTGTTCCACCCCCTGTCCTGCCTGACCCCCAGCAGAATTTCTATGCTGTGCATGTATGCTCACAAGTAGATAAATTATGACGGATTTTACTCACGCACCTGCGCTTAGTCCTACGTGTAATTACGATGTATCGATTCTTCGTGTGAGTCCCAAAGTATTATGTGTGTACTATGTTTTGATAGTTGTCAACAAGTAAGTAGATTTTACTCAAACTGGGGAAGAACCTTCCAGATTTGTCTACATTACTGTAGTTCCAAACACAATGGAAATAGCTGAGCAAAGAAGTAATCTGTAATTTATTTCTCATTTGTTTTACCATCGTTGTTCTTGTCGAAACCATACCTGTACTTGGGGGGGGGGGTTGGGGGGGGACCCCCCCCAACTTGGCCAACCCAGTACCCAAAATCATTCCCCCCCAACCCCCCCCCCCCCAGTTGGGAAAAAATTCAAAAAATTTGCCAAAAAGTGTATGTTTTTTGGGAAAAATTTCGACTTTTTCCTACCCCCCCCCCCCAAAATTTCGGATTTACCCCCCCCCCCCCCCAACTGGTCGGAGGTCTTACAGGTATGATCGAAACCATACCTATAATTGGGGGGGGTTGGGGGACCACCCCCCTCAATTTGGAAAAAATCAGAATAAATACGTAAAAAAGTGTATGTTTTTGGCACAGTTTTATTGTTTTACATGGTTTTTGGCACAAAAAAAACTGGGAATGGCACAAAAAATTTTGAGCGTTTGTACCAATTGGTACAAAAATTTTGGCTGGGCAAACATTAAATTTCCTTAATTTAGACGCTTTAGGGGCTGAAAATGCAGAAAATTTTCTGCGCTTCGAGCCGCGGCGCCGAGTCAATGGATATAACATTTCCTATTCGTATATTTGACCCGAACGCGAACGATTTCTCTATGAACAGTGTATAAGTAAGGTTGCAGAAAACATAGCTGTCGACCGATGAGTGAAAAGAAATTTTGAATATTCTCTGCGAATTCAGTCAGATTCGGATTTGAAACTGGAATTCTTACTTATTGTGTTTGATTGATTCAAATAGAAAAACCGATATCGTTGATAATCGTACAATGTTTGGATCGAAAATTTACGGAATTTTCGACTTTATTTTCTCTAGTTTTTACCAGGGTTGGCAAAAACCAAACTTTTGAAATTTCGAGTTTTTGGTTTTTTGGTTTTTTAGTGGTTTTTTATGGTTTTTTAATGGTTTTTTTGGTTTTTCTATGGTTTTTCAGTGGTTTTTTTCTGGTTTAATTTTTTAGAATGTTTGGAACATCAAAATAAATATGTAAAAAAATGCTGGAAGCTCCCCCTATCATTTTAGACTAGTTAGGGAGCCTTAAAATGGTAGCTAGAAGTATTAATTTTATCAGAAGTGTCATTACTTTATGCTACAGGAAATCGTTATTATATCAATAAAAATACAGTAGTAGCGGGCACACAAGAAAGAAACGATAAGTGGAGAACATAAGAGAATTAAAAATTGAATAGAGCATGCGATATGTAAAGAGGAAATTCAAGAAAAAAAAAGGAAAAAAGACAAATAAAGGGAAATATACAATAACGTCATGTACATAACGTAATTGAAACTCATAAGAAATCAACCAAAAAATTGTATCAATGCATCACATATATAAATATACATAGGAAAGCTGACATGACACAACTTTTAAGTAAGTATACCGTTTTTGATAAATTTTGTGTACAATTTTTTTCCACTTAATAGCGACTCTTTGTTAACCTATAGTATGCAGTCATTGAATTGAAAATATTGAACATATGGGGTTCAATCAAGCCCAACAGATCTCAATAAAATTTTATTATTGTTGCCTTTTTTATATTTTGAAATTTCGAGCTAATAAAATTGAAAATCTTACTGTAACAATAAATCGTACTTTATAAAATCTTGATGATGGTATGGATCAATGGATGTCATCCATACCTGTACTTGGGGGGGGGACCCCCCCCCCCCCAACTCGGCCAACCCTATACCCAAAATCATTTCCCCCCCCCCCCCCTAACCCCCCCGCCCAGTTTGGAAAAAAAATATTTTTTTTCAAAAAAGTGTATGTTTTTTGGCCTTTTTGGGAAGAATTTCGACTTTTTCCTATCCTCCCCCCCCCCCAAAATTTCGGATTTACCCCCCCCCCCCCCCCAACTGGTCGGAGGTCTTACAGGTATGATGTCATCCCATATGGTATGAATAATAGCAAACTGGGCTCATGTAGTACTGAATGTGTGCTTGCATGATGGATACATAAAATATCGACTGCTTTATATACATCTTCCGTGTACAAAATATATCATAAAAATACGACTTTCTCTACTTTTTATTGAAATCAGTTCAACTAAATTAATTGTTTTAATGATTTAGATAGACACCAATACATGTCTAGAAGATCGAGTATTGTGAAAAAGCAGTTTTCCAGTGATTTTAGAAAAAAACCAAAAAACCAGAGATTTTCCAATTTTTTGGTTTTTTTTAAAAAACCAAGAAAACCAAAGCCTTGCCAACCCTGGTTTTTACATTAATTTCGGCTGAAAAAAGTTCTATTCTCTATATGGGCCATGCAAATCCAAAGGATACTACAGTTTAGGATTGTCTGAAATTTCAGGTGAAAACCCATACGTCAGAGACTTGGGCGTACTTATGTCCCAAAACTTGAGTTTTAGAGATCACATAGCATCAATTACCAAGAAAGCCTTTAGCTTAAGTTCTTGGATAATTAGAACCTTTACTTCCCATGATACTTCTAACCTTGTACGCGCGTTTACTGTTTATGTTAGACCCCTGCTAGAATATTGTTCAACTGTTTGGAACCCTTACTATGCCTCTGACATAAATCTCATTGAAAAAGTTCAGAGAAGATTCACAAAGAGAATATGTGGTTTTGGCTCTATCCTTTCATATGATGAGCATTTAACTAAGCTATGCCTTGATAGCTTAGAAATACGCCGACTACGTGCCGCCTTATGCATGATGTTTCAAATTATTAAAGGCCAATCCTGTCTGCAAAAATCGGACTTCTTTATCAGCAGTAATTTCGAGTCCACCCGTCGTAAAAATGACTACAAACTCAAAATAGGTAAAGCTAAAACAAATATTAGATTATATGATTTTTCCAACAGGCACATTAATATCTGGAATGAACTTTCAGCCGAAGTTCTTAGTTCTTCCAATTTACACACATTCAAAACGAATATCTCTAAGATTGATTTTTCTGATTACCTCGGGGGAGCGCGTTAGCCTGTTACAAATATGTAACCTGCGCTTCCTATTACCGTCATTAACTTGTTTACTGTAGCGCATACTTTCGCTGCGATATTGTATTTGTTGTTTTGAAGTAGCTCTCGATTGAGTTTTCGAAACTTTTCTTCGTTTTCTTATTTCATTTTAATCGTTTGTTCTCGCGTTTTAACCTTTTTTTCTCTTCTTTTCATGTGTTATATTTCGCCTGACAGGTAATAAATCTTCTTCATTCATTCATTTATTGTTGTTAAATATACATAAGACATAGATATTCGTAGTCGAAAATCGAATCAATTTGAACTTCCTGAACAATTCTGGAGCTATTTAAATTTTTTCAGCATTCCATTTTTTTGGGTTTTCGTGAACAATTTTGTTGCACAGTTTTTTCTCGTCTCACTGACATGGTTAGCTGAAAAATAAGTTAGGCACGATTTTTACAAAAATGAATGCGTTAAACGTTAAATTTTTATTAAACGACCTAAAACTTTTCCGCAGTTTTCAGTGAGGTAAAGTGGGGTGACTTCGATCAGAGTATGGCATTTGATAACTATTTGAGATCAGCACGTCATTTTCGCTGTGTAGGAAACCTCACAGTAGGGGTTATCTACTCAGCAAAAATGACCTGCTGATCTCAAATAGTTATCAAATGTCACCTTCCCCCAATCGTGCTTCTTAGGTAAAAATCGGTTTTTTCTCCATTCAAGTAATTATTTTTCATTCGAGATCATAAAGATGCACTTGCGATGACTAAAATGATGAAAATTTCCAACGCTTCGCGCCAGTTTTATGATTCGTTTTTAGTTGACAAATCTGACTTGGTTGTCGGTTGATGATTTTTATTTTCAGCTCTCTTAAACCTTCTAACAACACGCAATGACCGCAACAATTGCTAATACAAATTCCGCCAATGCTCCTGACGTTGGCTCCGTCAATGCGCAGTCTACGGACTTCGATATTTCCAAAAATAAAGACGGCGGCGTCATGAAAACTATCATTAAGGCAGGCGTCTCGGATTCACATCCCAAAACAGGCGATACAGTTTACGTACATTACGTTGGAACTTTGGTTGACGGGACAAAATTTGATTCGAGTCGTGATCGAGGCGAAAAATTTAGTTTTACTCTCGGTCGAGGTAAATTTCTTCATCAATAAATCTTATTTGTAGTTATACGTGCATCGACGTGTGGGGTCCAGTTTTCAGACCTCACCAGGCTGTCATTATCCATCCACCCATGTTTAAACGTCTCAAGGCGAGCAGAAGTTTATTAACGCGGAAAATTTTACATCAACCCATCGAACCAGGCTTTTTTAGGCATTTCAGTGGCTCGGTGCCCCGAAAATTTGGAAATAACTCCTTAAGTTTTAGGTCTAGGAGCCATTTTGACTTATTTATTTATATTTTTGTGGATTATAGTCAATTTTAGATTTAAAGTAAGTGTTTTACAGGCTGTAGAATCATGAAACATTGAAAATTGTCGGCGCTTCACGCCGGATTTCCTTTTATAATGTTTTGCATTGGTCTATTCACCGTTTTTTGCAAATCAGACTTTTGGAAAAAAGGAAAAAATATGGGGGGGTTGGACAAGGAAAAGATGAATTTTGATGCATTTAAGAAGTCAAAAACCCAATTTTTCTATCTTTTTGTAATTATAATCTTAAATATTGAGCCGAGTTTGAACTCATAGTTATAATGGAGGTGATTTTCATAAATTTCAGGTGTAATTTAAATTTCTTTGAACTCATGAAAGTATGAACATATTTTTTAATTTTTAGCATTTTAGAGTATCAGAAAGTAAAAAAATTTTGCTGCGTAGCGCTGGAAAAATATAAAAAACAATATGAGAAAAAGAACAGAAGTTGCACTTTCAAAACCCTGTACTTTTGTGCCAGAAGGAAATGAACTCAAGTGCTATATTGGAAGAAGGTTTGCGCAAAAATATACGCATTTCTGCATGAAGATATGTTTCTTTGTACAAAGATTTCTTGGCCGATCTTTGTACATATATAAAGAAGCCTGTAACCGAAGACCACCGGTTGGAAATTAATTTTTGAACACGTATAACCGATTGAATATCCATTTAACTTGATTATGTGTATGTTCCACAATGTATTACAAGCCCATTTTTCACTATTCTTCAATTGAAATTTTCGGCCCTAAAAATTTAGGCCTATTCCTGGTTTTCAAACCAAAAAAACCTGATTCGAACTCTTATTTTCGGTGCTTATGGGTGGGTGATCAAATTATATTTTAATTCAGTTCAGCGCCCCAGACTATCTTACTCAATAAATTATAATCATAATTCATCAAGTCTTTAGCCATTATAATCACGCTTTCTAGGCACCAAAATCTGCAAGTTACAAATATACACGTATGTAACAGCTCTCTGACGCCAAGATGTAAGACGCTAGCCTAAAAATTTGACTTTTTTGCAATATTCTTGACCTAATTGGTCGTTTTCAACCTTAGAATGAACATTTTTTATGTGTTGGTCAGTGAATGTTAGTACTGCTGCCCTGATTTTTCTTGACTGGGAGATCCTGTTGGCTCATGCTACGATTTGTCACCGAATACCACTACATATGACCCATAGCTAGCATGGAGTTTTCAGCGCACTTCACATCCTTGTATTTATGATTACAAATCAACGGCTTATGAGTCGGGAAACATACTATTATCGCCAGGTTTGTAGCCAGGGGTTGGGGGGGGGCCATGGCCCTCGAAATGTTTCAGGTGTTGAAAAGGCAAAGGTGGGACCAGGCCTCCAGGCAGGGGGGTTGGCGGGCCATGTCACCAAATGTTCGAAGTGTTGGAAAAAGCCAATATAAAAGCGACCTTTGGGTTTTTTTCCAATTCAAGTCAGAAAAAAGGGTCCAGTCAGAAATGCCAATTTTACAGTAAATTGAGTGAAAAAATGTGTGCCCTCGCCGAAAAAAATTCTTGGCTACAGGCCTGATTTTCGCCATCCTTTGTGGGGAGTGTCATTGAAAGAAATCGTCGACCATAGGCGTCCATGGCGGCCCGCTCAGGATTCACCCATTATAGAGCTTGTAACGTATGGTCAGCCAAAAAATGCCAATTTTGGGTGTTTCACGCTGCGAATAATAATATTTTTGAATTTTATAATCATATATATCTTTGAAACCACTTTCGAGGCAAAAATTTTGGATATCTCTTCCCTCAATCCCTTGACCTTCGGCAATCGATAAGCCCACCTGTAGACTCACTGACATCTTCCCATAGCTCCGAGCACCGTTATATATTCCAAGTTCGTACACGACCTGGGACTTTATGTAATTAGGCACATAAAAGAGAGAAAAAGTGAAAATTTTTTGGCGCATTGAATTTTTTGTCTCCTGTTCGGGCTTTTTTCTGCACGCGTCTATCTGCATCGTACAAAAATCGCAAAAGAATCATGCAAAGAAAGAAAACTTCATGAAGATTAGTTCAAATTATCATAATGTAATGATTAAAGTAGATGAGTTATTCTCTGTTCGTATACTGCTAAAGCCGTAAAAACTGATATCGTGACGTTGCCTCTTGCAACAATTTGTCTGCCTCAAGACATTAGCATGGAGATGATAAGCAAACAAGACGTTTGGTAATGATTAACTATAAGTGTGCTGAAAATCTCAGCTCGTTCAAGTGTTTTGAATAATTTTGAGCAACATAAAAATGATTTCAATTATAAATCGAGAAATATGTCAAGTATTTACGATGCCACAGTGAGAAAAATTAACTTGATTCCTAGGATTGTGACGAAAACGATGTGAATTATTCTAAAATTATTGAGCCAAAATTTTATTGATTTTAACTTATTGAGCTAAAATTTTATTAATTTTAACTTGCTTTTAAATCGGAAAATTCACATTTTCGTCGATTCCACCCGAAACTCAGACAGTTTATCGGTCAAAAATCTCTGTTATGAGCGTTAAATTCTCAAAAATTGTTCTGTCCGGCCAGAAAACAAAAAATATGCCTTCTCAAACAAAAAATATTTTTCTTTTGTAAAAATTTTTTTCGAAAACATATGTAATTGTGGGAAAGTGCCATAAGAATCCCTTCCAGACAACCCCATAGGAAAGGGTATGAGGGGGGTATTACCCCTACCTAAAGTCCTAAAAATTCATCACTGGGTGCCTAATTTTGGGGAAAAATTAAGTGTTTAGTGTTCATTTAGCGACACTACCCCCTCAAATTTTCAAATCTACCCTTACCTGAAAAATCTGACCTTGGTGACCTCTGATCCCTTCCCATACAAATCGTCAGTCGTATGGCTACACGGTGACCCCCCCCCCTCGATCAAGATCTGCCAGTTATGTGACTAGCCATACGATAATCATGGGGCCGTATTGGTCGGAAAAGAACTGAAATATTTAAATTTTTTGATGTAAAACATCAGTCAATGAATATCATCAACATCAAAAATTGATATTTTTTGCTGTTGTTATTTGCCGTCTTTAGACAGAAATTGCTATTGTTTTGAATCGTTTTTCGGACTGTTTTTGGCGAAAAAATCGTTTTCTCTTCAAAGACCTCCCAAAAAGTTTAGGCAATCGATAACACCCCGCTTCCAAAAAGACGCTTACTCCTTCCCGTGACATCGGAGCTCCGTTACATGTATGCTTGAAATGTATATAAATAAGAGGAGTGGAAAGCATGCGCTATTCCGTGCTCTTGTGATTTTCCTGATGTCCTATTTCCTAGTTTGACACTGATGTTTAGTTATTTTTCAGGGTATCCACATCAGGCTTTTTTTTGTTTGAAAATTAGGAACCAAATGGCTCCTGTGCCTAGATTTTTAGGGGCCGAATCGAAATTTTGGGAGCCAACAATTTTAAATTGAAGAATATCGAAAAATGGGCTTGTAAAACTCTGTAGAACGTACTATATATAATTGAATTATATAGACATTCAATCAGTTGATTGATGTTGAAAAAATAACTGTTCAAAATTTGATTTCCACCCAGCGTTTTCGGTTACAGGCTTCTTCCTAACATATACAAAGATCGGCCGAGAAATCTTTGTGTAAAGAAAATTTTTAATGCGAAAAACACGATATTTTGTTCATTTTTGCACAAATCTTCTCCCAAGATGACAATTGAATTCATTTACTTCTGACTCAAAAAGTATAGGGTTTTGAAATTACAACTTCTGTTCTTATTGTTCTGTTGTTTCCTATATCTCTCCTTCGCCATACAACGAATTTTTTTTAGATTTTGACGCTCTGAAATGCTAGAAAATCAATTTAAGGATAACTTCTTCGATAAACATACAAGGTTCAAAAACATGTATTATATCATTTTACAAACTAAAAAATATGTTCATATTTTCATAAGTTTGACAAATTCAAATTAGACTTGCAATTTTTGAAAATCGCCTCCATTATGATCATGAATTCAAACTTTCTCCATATTCAAAATAATTTTGCAAAAAATAGAAAAATCGAGATTTAGATTTCTTAAATGCACCAAAATTCGTGTTTTCCATGTCGAAGCGCCATATTTTTCTCTTTGTCGAGAATTTTTTTTTCAGAAAATTTGATTTGTAAAAAAACAGAAAATACACAAATTTGAAATATTATGTAATGAGATTCGGCGTGAAGCGCCGAAAAATTTTCGATGTATTATGATTTTAGAGCCTGTAAAACACTTACTTTAAATCTAAAATTGAATGAAAATATCCACAATTCACTATAATATAATTAAATAAGTCAAAATTTTAGGAGCCATCTCCAAACTTTTAGGGGCCCAGGCCCCTAAAATGACTAAAAAAAGCCTGGTCCACATTCTTCATATTGATTAAATAAGAAATTTTCGTTTTTGAATGACTTCTTTTTACAATTATAACTTTCTTGTTCGGTTGGTAATCGAAATGAGACTAGCTTCAAATTACTTTTTACTGCAGGTCAAGTGATTTCTGCTTGGGATACAGCCGTTGCGACGATGACTAAAGGTGAAATTTGCCGAATTCATTGCGCTTCGAAATATGCTTATGGTTCTTCCGGATCACCCCCAAAAATTCCTGCGGATGCCGATCTAATTTTTGAAGTGAGAATTTTTATTAATTCATCCAGTTTTTTCGTCGTTTCTGTATGCACTTTGATATCTTTCATTCAACGTAAATATTTTCTGTTATTGTTCTGTTGAGACAGGTTTATATCTATTCTCCGCATGTTTCTTCTATACTTGATTTTCGCTTATTCATCTATTTTCATGATCTGCTTAAAATCATGATTAAATCCAAAAATGTACTGGTTTTCATCAGATTATTTCGAAGCTTACGCTGTTATTTTTTTCGTACCAACAGAAATTATTCTGCCCGTTTTTTGAACTCGTTCACAGAAAAGGGACTTTGGATTTGAATGCCGTAATTGATTTTCAGCGCGTCAGAAGCCCAAACTGGTGCAATTTCGGTTAATCGGATTATTTTTTATAGCCTATTTCGTTTTTTCTTCATCAGACTCACGTATACTTTTGTTTTATTTATTTTTAGATAGAATTATTCAGTTGGGAAGGCGAAGACATCAGCCCAGAAAAAGATCGAACGCTTACCCGTACCGTTCAACGCGAAGGTGAAAAGTACGATTCACCGAATGACAATGCTCTTTTGAACGTCCACATCGCCGGTTTTTATAACGATAAAAAATTTTTGGACAAAGCTTTCGAATTTTGTTTGGGCGAGTGTTCCGAACAAGGTTTGCCTGACGGCGTCGATAAAGCGTTGAAAAAATTCAAACGGGGTGAAAAATCTACTATTCATATGGCGCCCTGTTGGGCCTACGGTAGCAAAGGCCATGAAGCTTACGGTATACCACCGAATGCGGCCCTAGATTTTGAAATAGAGTTGAAAAATTTCACTAAAGTGAGTCAATTTCTAAAATGAACGCGTGTTGTGCGATAGAAGATATATTTCATCATGAATTTCAACGAAAAATGAATGAAATGTCATATAGAAAAAAGTTTGTTGAAAATGATTGGAATCCAGTTGATGCAAAAAGCCGTTATATTCGATCTTTGTTCAGGCCAAAGAGTCGTGGGAAATGGATTCCGAAGAAAAACTAGTCGAATGCGAAAAACTGAAAGCCAAAGGAACGGAATTTTTCCAGGTTAGGAAATTGGGAAATATCGATTATTTTACGCGAACCTCCAGTATTTCCTTCCTCTTCGCCGAGGAAAATCATCGCAGATGCACACAGAGAGTAACGGGCGATGCCTCCTGTCTGGAGTCCCAAATACTCCTGTCTGAGTTTACAATTTGGCCAAAAATTCTCAAAACTGGGCGTTTTAAAAAAAATGTTGAAATGTAAATTTTTCTCTGAATTTTCCCTTTCACAGTTTCCCGAAAATTTTAGCCGTATACGTCTCTCAGTTCCACTAACGTGAAGTTTTCCTTTTAGAAAGGCAAAAATAAAATGGCCGCAGCAAAATACAAACGTATCGTTGATATGCTACAGTACGAAACTACTCTAGACGAGGGAAAAAAACCTCGACGAGACGCCCTCTACCGCGCCGCTCACCTAAATTTGGCTTTAGTATTCTTGAAAGCCGGTGAAAATGCTGAGGCCGTCAAGCACTGCGATAAAGTTCTGGAGGAGGATAAGTCGAACGTCAAAGCATTGTACAGGCGCGCTGAGGTGAATATTTTTTTCAAAATTCGAGCTCGTGACAATCGAAACTTCCCTTTCCTTCCTACATTAGTTTTTCGATAAGTCTATTCATTCGTAAAATGATACAGCTGAAGTTCATTTTCTGATATACCGAATGGAACCATATAATTAAAAACTCCGACGGAGTACCTCCATTCAGAATTTTCAAATTTCAACAATCTGATGTTGAATATTTTTGAAATCAGAAACCGTTTCTTCAAGTTATTTTATCTATTATTGTTAAGGAATTTAATTGCAACTTTTGAGTGCGATAACTAATCGTTTTACGCGTGTTTTATGTGAAAATTTTAGGCCTATCAGAATCAAAACGATTTCGAATTAGCCATAAGCGACTACGAACGAGTTATTTTCGTCGAACCAGAAAATAAGGCGGCCAAAAATCAAATTGTGGTTTGCAAACGGAAAATAGCGGAAGTTAATCAAAAACAGAAGAAACTTTATGCAAATATGTTTGAAAAATTGGCCAAAGCCGAATCGGAAGAACAAACAGTAAAGATTATTGGAGATTATGATGCGTCAAAGAAACACTGAAGTCGCTCGAAATTTCTCGCTATAAACTAATACTGTTCAGTTTCCGATTAGGGTCGAACTTCTATTAATAGCTTATTTTTTCAGAATGGCGAAGCTCAGACGAACACGGTGGTGGGCCAAGAGAATACTGATGCGGAAGTCATGGAAGCAACAGACGCTGCACAAGCTTAGTCGCTGCAATCAACCCTTTGTACATTGGAACTTGCTCGATATGTTCATTTTCTTTATTGTACTCCTAACGTTGTGATTTGATTGCAATTTTTTCCGAAGTAACCCATGTCATTATGGTTAAAATATAGTGCTATTTGGTTTTTTTATCCGGTTGAATTCCTCGGGTAGTGCGCGGGTGTAGCAGTGGGTCTGTTCAAATCAACAAGGCGGATAATATCTCTCGATTTTTACCTTGCCAATTCTCATGAAGCACTAAGACACCATTTCTGAGAGGTTCTACCTTTTTTCCATAGGCCTATGATAAGTTGAAAATGAATCATACCTAAAAATCAGAAATTTTGGGTAGTTCCGTGCTCTGAGTTTCATGGTGACGTTCGTTTTGCTTGTTAACGAAAATTCGCGCCGCTACAGTATGTCAAAATTTTAAAATCGATGATTTTTTGGGATTTTTCAGCAATCTTGCTAGCCAAGCGATATTTCGAGATCGGTTCGATCTTATTTGCTGAATGAATATTCATTTTATAGAGGATAGATTAAGCTCTCTTCTGATGTAGCACTTAGAGTAAATAATTGCATATTACACTTTTATCAGAGCTTAAAATGTCAAAATTGCAAAAAATTTATGGGCACTCCCGAGCACCTTCCCATCGGAAGCCGCAGAATTTGATTTTCTTATATTGTAGCTCATGCATTTTTACTGCATTGGTTAAATTTTTATGGAAATTTTTGCACCGTTTTGGGAGCTGCACAGCTCTGAAAAAGGCATACTCATGAAAATTTCATAGAAATCATTGTATTTGCCAGGTGGTCCCTGTCTACCCCTTGTGATATATTAATTACCTATACTGTAGAATTATCAAATAACTAACAGACTATATAGTCTGTTTTTTATAAAATGCTTCCAAATATAAAACTGACACAAATCATTACTGTCGTTAAAATCGTTTACATAGAGCACTTACCGTAAAATTTTTTGCTCTAAAAATTATTAAAGGTTAGGTCAGTAATCTCAAAAATTTCCAGTCCTATATGATATACTGTTAATCAGAAAATCGTAAAATTTTGAAATACTACTTGCTTTCCACTTTCATTACTTAGAAGCATTTCAAGAAAAACAAACTATAGTTTGATGTATTAATTGTTTCGCAAGCAAACATTTTACACTCGGCAAGAAAGTATGAAGAGTCAAAAATTAAGAGAAATGCTAAATAGAGGCACCCCGAGCACTTTCACCTACTATGCTGCAGAATTTTATATTTTTTTCCTTTGGTCCCACATTCCTACAGTAGATATGAAAGCAACATCGCGATTCGAATACCCCTTGAAGAGCTACATAGATCCAAAGAAAGCAAAATCCTGAAAATTGTTCAAAAATCAATAAATTGTTTTTGGCATTTTTGTGTTTTCATGGAGTTGGTTCATTATTTCAATATTGAAACCAGAAAATACATTAAACAGGTCACAACTTTCTGGACACGTTGTAGCAAAACAGTGATTTATGATTTCAACTGCATTATCATCTACTTGATAAATTCTGTCCAATTCCTTTGAGTAACTGATCTAAAAGGATGATACAAGCCCACCGCCTAATCAAACCTCACAAAGTCTATGTCATCCACCTGAAATAAAATCATGAAGCCCACTGTGTGAATAGCAGTTTGATATCTGTGTTTGCGAGTCATTTTACATTTGTCATATATGTACATGTAGGGACATGATCCATCTTCAAGGTTTGAAGACGTGCAACATATGAAAAGAATCTCATGAGCAAATCGTTAATCTAAATCAGCACTGATATTTTTTTCTACTCATACAGCAAATCTTGGGAAATTTTTTCTTAGAAGGCTTATGAGTACTTTGTGTTTTTTATCTACAAAACTTTGGAGATGGAATTATTGTAATTACCAATAGCATTGCACAGCTAACATAAGCAGCAAATTGTTCACTGAAAACTAAAACATTTTCTTATTGCGGTTGGTAATTTATTTTTAGTCAGCTGTCATACATATATACAAGAATTGACACAAATGAATTTGATGTAACAAATTTTTGTTTTCTTTATGTTTAGGGATTCACTGTATTTGCTGACACAATCAATTGACATCTATCTTAATACAAAGTAAAAAATAGTTGGTCAGGTTGATAGTCATGAAAGATCGGATCATGATCTGGCAACAGTTTCCTGTTACCTGGTCTACTATTACACTCCATTTAGTTAGACATGATCGAAGCGGTAGTCACAGTTCAGGCAAACAGCACCTTACTAGTGATTATGAAACCAATTTCAAAAATTTTGAAATGGTTAGAGTAGAAAGAGTGATCATCAAGGAGTCCGTATCATGAAGGAAAAATTTATTGAATAATAGACTTAATGAGTCTTCCATAATTTTAAACAAAATTTTGGTGCTGTAACGACCAGATTTTGTGAAGCACTTTACTTTAATGGACGTTACGGCGGAGGGGCGCGGCGTGGAACCGCTACGATAATACAATGAATGGTCGAGGGTCGCTTGAACGTCGACTACACATAATTGGACGGCGCGTTTGCTTGCAAATAAAAATACGACTCGGTTTAACTGCTTTCGAAAACGGTTGCTTGCAAATAAAATGAGCGGGCCGCGGATCAAAACAAAGAATTACAATAATCACCAATAATAATAAAATCACGCTTTGCTTCTCTTTAAATATGACGTTTTTGGCCACTCCCTGGGCGTCGCGGGAGGCTGTGCTTCTGTCCATCTTCTTCCGCCAATCGTCACTTCCTGCTTTGCTTTTCATGCTTACTTAGCCACACCCTTTAACACTTTTCTAGTAAGGTATGCTTTTCGTGTATTGCTTGCTTCATACGGTGGGCTTAGCCACACCTTTGTGCTTCTGTGCATGCTTCCTGTATCGGTTTCTCTGTATACACATGTTTTGTGGGGCCATCGCTACCGTTGCACTTGAGACTACTGTCTGGCGGGGCTTTTACTTATTTTACTGTGTGCAGGTGTTGTTTACGATTTTTATGGGGGATTACGGTAGCCGTGGAATGTGTAGTTTAGTGTAGGTTCTAGGGGACCAGCTGCCGTTTGTGCAAATTAATTGGGGCATCTTAATTGGGCTACCGGGGTGTGAACGGATCAAAATAAAGTACTTCACGTAATTTTATAGGAATGTTTGGGTGTGAATCCCAGACACCCTTGAGACGATAAAATACGAAAATGAAATAATATTTAATAAATGTCTATCACATACAGTATGCTATATATTTACAGTACTGCTTTAGCAGGTATGTTACATTTCCCTCCTTCCAGAGTTGAACGTCCTCGTTCAAGGGTTTCGAGGGTAGAAAGGGGTTGTCTCGTTTACATGTACCATAAATGTGATATTCTTATGGGGGTGTTTGAGTGTAATGTTGGGGTACATGAAATTTGTAACTGTATAGGGCCCGTTTTAGCGAGGGAGGAATTTGGGAGTCAGCCCTTGTTTACATGAATGATTTTTGTAGAGAATAAGATCACCTGCCTTGTAATGGATGTTCTGAACATGCTTGTTATACTGACGGGTATAGTGATCTTGGGCTTTTTGTAAGCTTTTCTGTACGGTTGAGAGTGCTTCTGTAAAGTGAGATTTTACACGAAGGGTGTAATCATCTAAATCAACCATGTAGGACGTGGGGAAAAAATTTAAAGCTGCGTCTGATGGAAGATTAGCCTGTCTACCATGGAGCAATTCAAATGGGGGATAGGAGGTGCTATCATTCTTATGAATGTTGATCGAAAAAATGGCATATGGTAGATAAGTATCCCAATCAGTGTGATGTGAATTGATGTACATGCAGATAGGGGTGGCTAGGGTCTGGTTGCAGTGCTCAACTTCCCCATTGGCAATGGGAATGTATGGGGTGGTATGAATTTTCTGAGTGTTGCATAAGCTAGTGATCCGTGAAAAGAGATCGGATACAAAATCGGAGCCACGATCACAATGGATGATTTTTATGGAGCCATGACGGCAAACGATTTTGGTTAGGAATAATTTGGTGATAGTGGCTGCAGTGATATCAGGGGTCGGAAATGCCTCCACATACTTGGTGAAATAATCGATGAAAACGACAATAAATCGGTTGCCGTCTTCAGTGAGGGGTAAAGGCCCCATGCAATCAACACCGACTCTATCAAATGGGCCAGTCGGCTGAATTGGTACCAGATTCACATGTACTTTGTGCCGGAGGGCTTTCTGTGTCTGGCATGGGTGGCAAGTTTTGCAGTAACGTTTGATATCGCGGCTCATTTGGGGCCAAAAATATTTTTGCCTGAGCAAGTGTAAAGTTTTCCTGGCAGCGAAATGACCTGTGAATTTGCTGTCATGATGAGAGGCAATGAGATGCTGGACTTGTGATTTGGGAATGTATAGTTTGGCCTGTTTGTTGACTATGCGAAAGAGGATGTTGTGATGCACTGCGAATTTGATCATAGTAAGGGGGTGTTTTTTGGCCATTTTTGCTAAAATACATTTGACAGTTGGGTCAGTGCGTTGGAGTTCGGCAAAATTTTTCTGTTGTTCTTCTTGTTCAGTTGCTTCAGCCTCAAGAACAGAATTTATGGTTGATATTTCAGGGCGGGTTTCTAGTTGCTCAATATCAAAGGATTGCTTCGCTGTCTGTGAGGGGAATCGAGAAACAGCATCTGCGTTGCGGTTAGCAGTGCCTTTCTTAGGTCGAATGTCGAGCTGAATACCGGAGAGGGCTAATCCCCAATGGGCAATGTGAGGGGATGGGTTTTCCTTCTGTAAGACTGCTTGAACTGCAGTATGGTCAGTGTGTACAATAACATGTTGCTGGAGAAGGTAGGGGCGGAAATACTTGACAAACTCAACTACTGCAAGGGTTTCCAACTCAGTTATTAAGTAGTTGCATTCTGCGGGTTTTAATGTGCGGCTCCCAAAAGCAATGGTGCGATCCTGACCTTTACTGTCTAGCTGACTGAGAATGGCGCCGATTCCGAGTTTTGAGGCGTCAGTTTGCAGAATAAACGGTTTGGTGAAATCGGGATGCTGCAGTATTGGGGCATGAATTAACAATTCTTTTAGTTTAGTGAATGCGTTTTGGTGTTCAGGGCCCCAGGAAAATTTCGAATTCTTTTTGAGTAGGGCTGTGAGTGGGGTAGAGATTTAGGAGCAATTTGGGATGAATCTACGATAATAAGAGGGTAGGCCAAGGAATGACTTAACTTCTTTTGAGCTTTTGGGCGTGGGTATGTCATAAATGGACTGTACCTTATTGGGGTCTGGTGAAATGCCTTGTTGAGAAATGATGTGGCCTAAGTATTGGACTTGGGGCTGGCAGAATTTGCATTTTTGTATGTTTAGTTTAAGGCCTGCTTGGGAGAACCAGGCAAGGATAGTGTCTAAACCTTCCAGCATTTGGGCATGGGAGTTTGCGAAGACTAAAACATGGTCAAGATAGACAAGGCATGTGTTCCATTGCAATCCCCAAAGAATAACATCCATTAACCTTTGGAATGTGGCTGGGGCATTGGTGAGGCCAAAGGGAAGATAGTTAAACTGATATTGTCCAGCTGAGCAATTAAATTCAGTTTTTTCTCTGTCTGCTTGTGCTATGGGAATGGAATAATAGGCATTGGATTGGTCAAGGGACATAAAATATTTCATTCCATGGAGGGTGTCTAGAATTTCGTCTATGCAGGGCAAGGGGTAGGTGTCTTTTTTGGTTACTTTATTGAGGCCTCTAAAATCAATGCATAAACAATGGCCCCCATCTTTTTTGGGGACTAAAACTGTGTTGGTACACCATGGAGAATTGCTCTGGCTTATGACACCTGCTGCTGGGAGTTGCTCAACTTCTGCTTGTATGATTTGCTTTTCCTTTGGGGTGGTACAAAAAAGGTGTCTGGGTACGGGTTGGGAGCCATTGGTGTCAATTGTGTGTGAAACGAGGGTGGTTCTACCTACGTCCATTTTGGATTTAGCATATAATGTAGGGTACTTGGATAGGGCGTGTAGAAGTTGAGTTTTTTCGGTTTCTGTGAGGTCACTGGAGGTTAAATTAACGTTTTGTTTTAACCATGTGAATGTATTAAAACGGTTTGGCTAGTTTTGCATCGAGGGGGTTACTTTAGGGGAAGCATCTTGTTTTGGGATGTAACATGAGACTGTACCAATGCATGCTCCAGGGTAAAGAGTTTGGGCTGTGTCTTGCGTGTTGAGGACCGATATGCGTATGCGACTGTTTTGGTTTTCAGAGACACAAGCTGCGAAATGGACTTTGGGATTCTGTTTGGGTTTCTGGGTGAATTCAAGCTGTTTGACCTGTAGGTACAATTTGGGCAAGGGGACAGTAAATTCTGTGACTGTACGGGGTGGTAATTCTAATTTTTTGTCTAAATAGGTGCCACCATGGGTTGAAAGGGGGCTATATTCTAGGCCATCACAAGGTAGTATGACATTGCCAAATTTGACCTGGGATTTTTGGTTGTTGATAGTGTATTCCGAAAATCGACTGAGAAAATTTTTGCCTAGAAGGACGTCTGCTGTGCAATCTTTTTGGACATGGACCATTATTGTTTCCTGGATTGTTTGGGCTGTTACTGTGACAAAAGTGGTTCCTACAAAGTGAATCGGGAGGTTATTTGCTGCTTTTGCTTGGACTAGCGGGGGTTTCATGTCTAACTGTAGAATTTGAGCGATCCGTGAATCAATGAGTGAGTATACAGCACCAGTGTCAATCATGCCTTTTGTAATTAGCTTGCTGTTAAGTGTGATGGGAATGTGAGGGGTATGTTTCTCAGGTACATTTTGGGGTGGCTTGTTTGATCCAGCTTGATGAATTTGATTAATGAGTTCGATTGCAGGAGTTCGGGGGGTATCAATATCGACAAGGACGTATTTCTGCTGTGTTTGTGCCCCACGACGATTAGCTAATTCTAAGAGAGCATGGCCGAATGATGGGGGAATGGTCTCATGTAAACATCTGTTGTGTGATGGTATTTCGTATGCATGTTCATTTGTGGCATGATGCTTTGGGAAAGGGAAATATTTTCGAAGAACGAGAAAAGAGTAAAAGACGCCTGCAATAACTACAGTAATAACGACTAGATTAATAATGATTTGTAGGGGTCCTTTGAGTAAATTATTCAATCCATCTGTGAGACTTTGGGTAGTACCGGTTATTACATGTTCTATGCCTTGACCAGCGCCAGAGAGGGTATTTCCCATTGCTTGGCCACTGCCTGAGATCATGTTGTAAACTGTATCTGAGTTAAGGGACATTTGGGCAGTGTAATTGACGAGTTTTTAACAACATTTTCGAGTGTGTGAGTTTTGTAAATGTATTGTTTCAAAAAGAGTAAGTTTGTCGAAATTGTTGCAAGTTGATCATGAAAAATTGCGGGCATGTTAAAATGGAAAAGGGAGAAATTTTGGTTCCAGACGATTTCTAAGGGTAAATTTGTGACATTTGAGGATCCTGTTTCACTGACCCATGTATTATTCTGTTTGTAAAGGGCTACATGCATGTGATGGCAGTCAATGGTTTGTGAGAACGGGGTCAAATCGTTGCGTCCTGGGTTCAAAAACATGAGTTCAGCTCCTACCAGGATAGGTAAAAGTTTGTAGCATGTTTCGTTGATTTTATGGCTGTAAAAGACTTTAGATGCATTTACCTGCTTACGGGGCCAGACTGTGAGGGCTTCTCCTGTGAATTCTGCTATTATGTCGGTTCGCTGTAGGAATGCATGCGCCCCAAGGGTTGCATCAAGGCGCAAAATTTGCCATACTAGATCAAGGTGATGCTGTGCCTGTCTGCATAACTCACTACATATGTTTTTGAAATTTTGGATTTTGAATTCCTGGATTTTGTCTGCTAGATAGTTTAGTTTTGCGTTAATGGGTTCAAAATCATCAAAATGCTATAGTGTAGTATCAGTTTCATTGGTTTTGGGGTTAAAAAGGCATTACGATGTGGAGTGCTTTTATCTAGCTGGACAACAATGCCTTGTTCGGTTAGGATGCTGTCTTGGATTTCTGGGCAGTTGGGGTTCTAAAAGAGTGTATTTTTAATGGAGAATGCACCTTGTAGCTCTTCTATTATCATGTGGGTTTGCATGAGTTTTATGGGATGTGTATTTTTGTATTCGAAAGGGCATAAGTTTTCGAATGCTGTTTCATTCCAGATAATGGACCCGTTGGTCATTACACAGTGGCCTGATGTTGATTTGCATGACCCCAGGTCACCTAATGTACCTGTCATAGATTTTCCATTCCAAGATGCTATTTGTCCTATTTCTATGATGACGTTAGTGACCGAGGTACAGTGGTCTGTACAACACCATGTGTATTCTACGCTTAGGGAGTTATTTGTTGACCAAAATCCTGGTTGGGTTTTGTATAATTTTTGACCATTGTGTTCTTTGTCTATGACGATTGCCTTACAAACATGCGGGGTTAGATTTTGCATTTCAGTTTGGTCGAAAACAATACCTTTTGATCCAAAAAATCCTGTATTAGTACAAATTTTCCGTTTGCGAACACTGCATTTGTATGCATCTGTTATGTGGGGTTTAGTGGAGGGGATATAGATTTTTCCGAATGTCTGTACTGGTTTGTCTACTGTGGAAGGGGGATGCATGATACAAGTTTTGGTATGCTGACTGAGTGACCGCTCAATGAAGTTCCACAGATCTGAAATTGGGCACTACACGATGTGGGGATTTTTATACAAAGAAAAATACAAAACATCGGCCAATACAATGTTTTAGTGGAGGCGGCGGGGCACTGTATTTTTTCGCTCTGGCCAGTTTGGCGTGGCGAGTGTCGTCGTTTGTTTGCGATTTTGAACTGGGGGGGGGGTGGCCGGTTTGTAATCTGAACAGTCTGTAAAATTTTAGAAGTTGAGTCATGGGATGGGGTTTGGATTTGCTTACTTGTGGGGGTCAGTAGCAGTGTTTGGCAGGGGCCGAATTGGTAGGGTTCGGGGGTCAGGCCATGGAGAAGGGACAACAAGTTACGACCTGTTTTTGATGGAGTTTCGGGGGTGGTGGGCGACTTGGTGTCTTGTTTTCGGGGCATCTTGTAGCCTGCCGGGATGGTAGGTGGCGATTTTTCGATTTTGGCGGCTTCGGGCATGGGGGTGGTGACATGGTGCACCAATCGAGTACGTCCAGGTCGAGGACGTACTCCTCCTGACTATGTCGGTGGGTGGTGGGCATAATGGTTCCTAAAGTAGTCTGAGGGCCGTTAGTTATGGCGGTTAATGTTGAGTAAAATGCAGGGTCATCAATGTCCATTAGGGGTTGGGGTTGTCTGTACTCAATGCAATTTTGAATATTACGACTTTGTTGATTCGGACAGTACCTACTTGTATGACCTCTCTGCTTGCATAGAAAAATTTGAAAATTTGAGTAGGGTTTTGAAAGGCAGTTATCAGATCTATGTCCTGTTTGGGAGCAGTGGATGCATCGGCTTTTACAATCACAGGTAGTGTGATTATTACAAAAACAGATTTCACATGATTTTCAGGTGCCTACTGATTTACAATTATGAGCTACATGTCCAAGTTGTCCACACTGGAAGCATGTGGGTTGCCTAGGGGTGGTATTGTTCCTGTAAGCATTATTCCTGCTGAAAGTATTGTTACTGAAATTGTTGTAGCTACTCTGTTGTGGGGGTTGAGGTTTTTGCTTGATCTGCAACTGTAAATCTTTTACTTGTTGTTCTAACTGATGCAAAAGGTCCTGTTGGTCTGTATTTTTGGTTAGGGAAAAGATGGGTTCGGGTTTTGGGGGTATAAATGAAAGGGTGTTGGACTTTAACTCATTTCTAAGGATTTGTTGTTCAATGTAAGCTGCTTCGTCTGACATTTCTTTTAGAGTTGCGAACTGTCTGTACTTAATTGCTTCCCTGATTTTGTTTTGCATGCCTTCTACAAAGAGGGGTTTTATAATCATTTCTCGTGCATCTGTGTTAAAGTTAGGGTAGGCGAGGGTTGCGAGATGTTCTAGATCAAACAAGAATTCAGTGACTGTTTCTGATCGCTTTTGTTTTCTCTCGCATAAAAATTGTTGATGTAGCTCATTATCTCGATTGTTAGGGAAAAATGCCTGTAATGTGATTTTATACTGCTCGTATGTGTGGGGAGGGTTTTCGGAATTGACTAAACTTTTGAATTTTTCTAACGGGGCTCCTCCCAAATGAATCTCTAAACATGCCAACTTTAACTGTACGTCTGTATCTTTCATGCCTTTGAGTGCCATGAATTGTTCTAAACATTTGTTCCATTCACCAAAATGTTGAGTCACGCTGCCCGTGAATACTGTAGGTTTCGCGTAAAAATTATTTGCCATGTTATTATGAATGTTTGCTGTTCTTAGATCCTGTATTAGGGTAGGGTTTACTGTATTCTGATTCAATTGTGTGCGCAGAGTACGAAAATGTTCTGAAAATAAATCGTTTATTTGTTCTCTAACAATTTCTCGTAAGTGATCTTGCATTTGGTGGGTCATTCTTGGTTTACGCTGGGATTTCTGCTTAAATGCTTCAATTTTTGCTTCAGGCTGTATTCGTTTAAATGTATCGCTTAATGTTTTGTTGGAGGGGATTTCCAGTTTGCTTTCTATGAATACTGTCTTACTGTAGGAAATAATTACTACTATATTATCTAATGCTTCGAAATGCCCGGATAAGAGTACACCTAATTGGGGCAGGGAGTTCCAGTGGTTAACGGTACGGTACGGTCACCAAAATATGTAACGACCAGATTTTGTGAAGCACTTTACTTTAACCAATTGGACATTACGGGGGAACAAAACAGGGCGCGGGGCGGAACGGCTACGATAATACAACGAATGGTCGATGGTCGCTTGAATGTGGACTACACAAAATTGGACGGTGCATTTGCTTGCAAATAAAAATATGACTCGGTTTAACTGCTTTCGAAAACGGTTACTTGCAAATAAAATGAACGGGCCGTGGATCAAAACGAAGAAATACAATATCCACCAATAATAATAAAATCAGGCTTTGCTTCTCTTTAAATATGACATTTTTGGCCACTCCCAGGGCGTCGCGGGAGGTTGTGCTTCTGTCCATCTTCTTCCGCCAATTGTCGCTTCCTGCTTTGCTTTTCATGCTTACTTAGCCACGCCCTTTAACGCTTTTCTAGTACAGTATGCTTTTCGTGTATTGCTTGCTTCCTACGGTGGGCTTAGCCACACCTTTGTGCTTCTGTGCATGCTTCCTGTATCGGTTTCTCTGTATACACATGTTTTGTGGGGCCGTCGCTACCATTGCACTTGAGACTACTGTCTGGCGGGGCTTTTACTTATTTTACTGTGTGCAGGTGTTGTTTACGATTTTTATGGGGGATTACGGTAGCCGTGGAATGTGTAGTTTAGTGTAGGTTCTAGGGGACCAGCTGCCGTTTGTGCAAATTAATTGGGGCATCTTAATTGGGCTACGGGGGTGTGATCAGATCAAAATAAAGTAGTTCACATAATTTTATAAGAATGTTTGGGTGTGAATCCTAGACACCCTTGAGACGATAAAATACGAAAATGAAATATTTAATAAATGTCTATCACATACAGTATGCTATATATTTACAGTACTGCTTAAGCAGGTATCTTACAGTGCCAACCCTGCTCCGATCATTTCAAAAAGAATGCAGTACACTGACACTTTGCTGGATACGTTCTTTTCATTTTTTTCATTGATATTTTTTCATCAGACAAACTTGAGGGATGTATTCGGCTCAATTCTGATCTAAAATTTACTGCAATATGAACTGTAGGAGATCATTTCTCAACTTCATCGACTTTCAATTGATTGTTAGCAACACATTGGCATCATACGAACATATACGGGGTGCCATAATTTAAGAAAAATTAATAATGATCCTACAATAAACTGCACTGTATTAAAGATGTAGGGTACCCTGAAACAAGCAATATAAGTATAGAAATCCGGGCCTTAGAGTCAACAGGGTTTCTGCAAATTTGAAAAAACATGTAAAAATAGGCAGGGACATCCTCCTGAATCTTGAGGACTGTTGAGCCTAAAATCTAGTTATGTTGTAGGTGTGCAGGGGGCCGAGCTTCATCAGTGAACTTTCAGTGATATGAGGATGTCATCATACATGCACATAGGGGGGTAGGGGGGGGGTAAACCCCATCTGAGACCCTGGTCACCCCCCCCTGGCCAAAAAAATCGTCAAACACCGCCCTGAACTTTTTCCAAGACAGCTTTTTTGATTATTTTTGTGCATACTTTTTATGAAAAACAGGCTTGCGGAACTTTTTTTTTTGTTTTTTTTTGCTCACCCAACCCCATACAACCCTGGAAAAAAGTCCATGGACCCTCCCCCCTGAAAAATTGTTGCTGTGCATGTCTGGATATCATTGCATAAAACCTTTGTCCTAGGATTTTGAAAACCAAGCTATTGCCACTCGATTGGCATCAAAAGGAGAATACACACCATTTCACTGATATAATGTTGATGTTATTGTAAAATTTTGACATTGGGTTATTAGTCGCACAACAAATGATTCAGATGACTTGAATAAGGACTCGAGTGGTAGAGAAAATGTCGTCTGTTTGAAGGTGCTGTACTTCTGGTTCGTGGATTCTGCAACATCTTTTCAGCATATGGGTAGCACTCATGGTCAAAAATATTTTATATACTTCATTTTCAAATTAGACTAATTACCAGTGCAGTATTAAGGAAAGTTTTTACTCAAAGTTTGGGTTACTGTCATCCCATGCAGAGTAACTTGATCAAACTTTCTTTATAAATTTACTGATGAAACTCGGCCTCAATCACACCTACAAAATATCCAGATTTTGGACACAACAGTTTTTGAAATTCCAGGAGGATTTTTTCCTATTTTTGCATGTTTTTCCGAATTTGCAGAGACTGTTGATTTTAAGGTTGGGGTTCCTATACTTATGTTGCTTCTTTCAGGGTATGCTACATCTTTGGTACAGTGCACATTGCTGTAAGATTAAAGAACAATTTCCTTACATGATTGCCGTACATCTATGGTCGGCACAAGCCTTTTTATCATTTCACTCTAATAGGTTTAGATCATCAGACACAGACACAAAATGAATTCTGCTTAATTCTGATCCGAAGTTTACTGCAACAATTCACACAGCGAGCATTATAATTAATCTTTTTCAGGAGAATGACATAGATTTTGTGAGGTTTGATTAGGCGGGGGCTTGTATCATCCTTTTAAATCAGTTACTCAAAGGAATTGAACAAAATTCATCAAGTAGATAATAAATAATGCAGTTAAAATCATAAATCACTGTTTTGCTACAACGTGTCCAAAAGGTTGTGGCTCTTTTAATGTATTTTTTGGTTTCAGTATTGAAATAATGAACCAACTCCATGAAAACATGAAAATGCCAAAAACAATTTGTTGATTTTTGAACAATTTTCAGGATTTTGCTTTCTTTGGATCTATCTAGCTGCTCAAGGAGTATTCGAATCACGATGCTGCTTCAATATCTACTGTAGGAATGTGTGAACAAAAGAATAAAAAGATAAAATTCTGCAGCATATTAGCTGAATGTCCTCGGGGTGCCTCTAAGCAGGATTTTTCTTAATTTTTGCTTCTAATTTCTGACTGTTCAAACTTTCTTGCAGAGTGTAAAATGTTTGCTTGCGAAACAATTAATACATCAAACTATAGTCTGTTGGTCATTTGATAATTCTACAGTGTAGGTAATTAATATATCACAAGGAGTAGACAGAGGCCACCTGGAAAATACAATGATTTCTATGAAATTTTCATGAGTATGCCTTCTTCAGAGCTGTGCAGCCCCCAAAATGGTACAAAAATTTTGATGAAAATTTAAACAATGCAGTAAAATGCATGAGCTCTGCGGCTTCCGATGGGAAGGTGCTCGGGAGTGCCCATAAACAAAATTTTTTCAATTTTGACCGCTCGTTTTTGACACTCTAAACTCCATTAAAAAGTGTTATATGCAATTATTTACTGTAAAGAATACATCAGAAGAGAGTTTATTCTCTCCTTTATAAAATGAATATTCATTTATCAAATAAGATCAATCCGGTCTTGAAATATCGCTTGGCTAGCAAGACCACTGAAAAATGCAAAAAAATCAACAATTTTCAAACTTTTTTGTAGCGGCGCGAATTTTCGTTTATAAGCAAAACGAATGGTACCATGGACCTCAGCGCACGAAACTACCCAAAATATCTGATTTTGAGGTATAACTAATATTTTCAACTTATCACAGGGAAAGTAGAACCTCTCAGAAATCGTGTCTTAAACATTCTTGCATGGGATAAGTTTTCCCGCCAAGTAAAGATTGCATTTTCATAAAACTTCTTTTCGTTGCGTCCGTCATGTTGAATCAAATTCCATATTTTTTCGATTTTCTGCTGAATTGTATATCACTTAGCTTTAAAAGACAATGTCTCAGAAAATTAAGCCTTTCAAGAGGTGTGATGAGTGAAAAATTAAACCTACCTGTTAATCACAAATTTGCTGTAACTTGATGCGCAAGGAACGAGACTCTGTCGGTTGTTCTAAGGCCATTCCCTACCTGCTCAGGAACCCGACAAAGGAACAACATTTGGATCCTTATCCGAAATTAATGCATTTTGGGTGAAAAACAGCATTTTTGACGTTTTCCCAAAAAAATTGCGGAAAATTTGATGGAAACATTTTTATCGGATTCCCCAATGCCAAACAACCCTCCTCTGCCATCCTCCACAAAAACGAAGGGCACCCTCCGCCGGCAGCAAGCCGTGACCTCAGAAATCAACTTTGAAAGGTTGTCGTTCATATAACCTAGGAAACAGAGCAACGCTTTTGATTGCCTAGTTTTAGAAATTTTCGTTCTCTGGATGTACCGCCTATGATGATTTTTTTCATCATGACATCTTCATTTTTTTGAAGATGGGGTCTCGATACTTTTTGAAGACGAAATAGATGCCATCTGGATTGTTTTCAAAATTTCATCTTCAAAAAAATGCGATGCACTTGAAAAGAAAGTCGAACATCGATAAACTCTTACATCTTGATTTTTTTGCGATGCATCTCGAAAAAATGTGCATCATGTTGGAGGGTAACGATTTTTTTTCAAGTGGGAACAACTTTTTTCAAGTGGTAACGATTTTTTCAAGTGGTATTTCTTGTATTCCGTAAGAAGCACCAATAAATTCCACATTCAATAGATAATAAATGTCAAAAAATTACGGAAATACGCCAGGGGGTCGCGCAACCTGGCGTTTGAACACTTATGATTATATTTCTGGTAGTTACAACCTCCACTGTGGAACTATTACAGCCTGATAAATTTCAAAAATGTGATATTAGGGCAAGTTTCCTATAGTGAATATTAAGATAATTCCTAAACTCATAAAAAATAAAATTAGCAGGGCTGTAATATCCCAATGTTTGGAATTTTTGCATTTTTTAGCATTTTCTGTCTATTTACGAGATTCGGGATATATCGGCCTAGGCATAAAGTAACTTTACTATTGACCGTCCATCAGATACAGAAAACAATGCTTTATAATGCGGTATGAAGATGTTTTCCAAATTTTGCATTTTACACTTTTTAGGTAGTTTTAAAATGTCAAAAATAAGACCGTGGAAATGGTGAAAAAGCAGGGGAATATTTCCGTCTGTTTCAGACGAACTCTACAAGCTGTGGTCCAGATTCACTGTATTGCTCTGTGAAGAAGGCTCAACCGTTATGAGTCATGTTATCGAAAAGTCAATATTATCAAGATATGAAAAATTTACAATCAATCCATATAAGCATATCCATGTTGTTCAGCAAAAATGTATCTTTTGGCAGAATATCCAATGAGTATAGCCACAGCCACGAATCCTAAAATGCACCCGGCTAATATAGTCGTGTTGCTGTGTAATCTTTCCATCAGCCCAATTTCACGTGATCGTTCGCATAAGTATTCTATATTCAAAAAGTTAAAATTTCGCGAATACTGTAGATAAATGCAAAAAGCAAGCTATAAGTATTGGAGAGAGACCAATTACATCTCACATTCTATCGCTGAGACTCGTTTGGATTTGCAAGAAGATGTTCATACAGATATTGAACCTATATAGTATCATCGTTTGCTTGTGCATGTAAATTGGCTTGTTGGAACGGTATTGTTCAAAGCGAGCAGGAATTTTTTGTTACAAAAAGAGAGCAATGAAGCAGAGGAACGTTTGACCACAAGATCAAGTGTATTTGCAATTAACCGATTTAGAAAAACTGTGTACGATAATTGTTCAGGTGCATGAATCTCATCAAGGATCAGTGCTTGCGTTTTCGAAATCAGTTTCCTCATTTCTTCACGTTTACTATTTTTGGATTTGACAGCGTACTGTGAAACATGAAGCAAAACGCCTCTATAGACGCTTACTATTGCTGAAAACCCCATTCGATTCCACGTTATAAGGCTGTATTTTTATATCAGCTTTGAATTGTAAGGTGACGTCGACCGTCTTCTCGGAATTTTCAGTATTCGAATCTGCTAAGGTAACGTTCAATGAATGCTTGCAGTAGAAACTTTGGGTCAGCGGAGCAAAAATTTGCGATCTCGACAACATTGTACCGACGAATGTTTCATCTAAACATCAATGAAAAAGTCACTGTAAAGGTCGCTGTCGCAGTTTTTCGTTACGAAACCCATACCCGAAAAAAATACTTTCAAGGACCTTCGCTGAACTTTGAGGGTGTGTGGTATATTTCTCAGTGAGTTTTTTTTAAAAAAACATTGCCCGAATAGCTTGGGACAGTGTATCTTACGCACCTTAAATTCAGCTGAAAACGGCAAAAACATACACCAATAACGAAATTTTACTTCATTCATAGGTGATATGACCATTGAGTGACATTATAAAATAAAGCTGAAAGACAGAGACTTTCGTATGATTTTTTCTACCCCTAAATTCTTCTTCATTGATACTCTTCAAGAATTCCTTGAACTCATTCAACCTGTACTATGAACATGATTACTTATTGTTCGTGCTGTTGGTGGATAATACGTCAACTTGACGTCCGATAGTTTCCATTTGTATTCTTTGGTACCTTTTTTGAGGTTAGCTGCAATATCCTAAAATGAAAGTAAAGACATAAAAATGTTCAATTCCGACTAAGCAGCAACGCGGTATACAATAGAAAAAAAGATGGTCAGACTTGAGCAAATGGCATAGAGAATTCAGTGTTTTGATTCTGCTACTGGATTCGATCAGCTTTTTCCTCATCGTATATGATCATTTGGCTGCTTCGTACATATGGTGTGCTGAAACTTTTGAGGCGAATGGATCTCTCCAAACAAAAGACATTTTGAATAATTGTTGGAGGCAACTGTAAATGTCAGAGCATTTTTATTTTAATTGAATTGGCTCCCGAACATAGATGTACGGCCATGATATAAGGAAAAAATTTTTTAGATCCAACAGCAAAGTGCACTGTACCAAAGATGTAGATTACCCTGAATGGAGCAACATAAGTATACAAAATCAACAGGCTTTCAGCAAAGTTGGAAAAACATGTAAAAATAGGCAAAAACATTCCTTCCTGGGAATCTCAAAAACTGTTGGGCCCCAAATTTAGATCTTTTGTCGGTGTGATTGGAGCCGAGTTCCATTGTTCGCCATGAGTGCTACCCATATGTTAACAAAGATTGTACAGAATCCATGATCGAGAAGTATAGGACCCTCAAACAGGTGAAATTTCCTATCGAGTTCCGTCACTCAGGGTTTTCTGAATCATATGCCATGCGGCTAATAACTTGTAGTTTTCAAATTTTTACGGTAACACCAACATTATATTAGTGAAATAGTGTATATTATCATTTTGATACGGACCAAGTGGCAACAGCGTGGTTTGCAAAATCCCAAGGCAAAGGTTTGATGCAATGCCCTCTACAATGCATTGAGTGGTTACCTCATGATTTACCAACGAAATTCGGTCCTATGCACACCTACAAAATATCTAGATTTTGGGCCCAACATTGTTCGAGATTCCAGGGGGTTGTCGTTGCCCAATTTCACGTATTTTTTCAAATTTGCAGAAACCCTGTTGATTTTGAAGCCCGGGTTTGTATACCTGTATTGCTCGTATCAGGGTAGTCTACATCTGTGGTACAGTGCGCTTTGTTGTAGGATCATAATTATTTTTTCTTAAATGATGACATCCCCCCACCTGAGTCTATTCTCAAGTGAGCGATTCCCAATTGAGTGGTTCCCAGGTGAGCGATTCCCAATTCAGCGATTCTCAATTGAACGATTTCCAAGTGAACGATTCCCAAGTGAGCGAATTCCCAAGTGAATGAATTCCAAATGAGCGATTCCCAAGTGAGCGAATTCCTAAGTGAGCGAATTCCTAATTGAGCGAATTCCCAAATGAGCGATTTTGATGTGAGCAATTTTTACTCGAACGAATTTCCAAACGAGCGAATTCCTAATTGAGCGATTTCCATGTGAGTGATTCCCAATTGAGTGAATTCACAAATGAACGGATCCCAATTGGTCGAGTCCAAATGGGCGATATAGAATATAATAACACTCTTTTCACATTTTGCTTCTTTATCTTATATTTTTCTTTGTATATATTTCTTTTTTCTTTCGTTCTGTGTTGCTTATATTTTCGTTTATGCATGTTTTTGCATTTTTATCTTTTGTCTCTGCTTTCTTTCATTTTTTTCTTGTCATCTACTTTTTTCTTATTTGCTCATGAAATAATACATTACAAGTTGTCATTTTTAATAAGCGTCGTCTCCCATATAATTCTTTTACAATTCGACACACTCTATTTCCAATTTAATTTTATCTTTGTGATTTTTTCTTCGCTCTTACCTACTTTTCATCTTAGTTTTGCGCTCTTACTTCTTTATTTTTATCCTATATTTCTTTATTTTTCTCCTTCTCTAATTTGTTCTTTTTTCACGTTATTTTTTTCTTCCTTGCTGCTTTCTCTATCCTTCTTCTTTCTTGTCACATTTCTATGTTTTTTTCTTTTTCTAATGCTTTTCCAGAGTTATCACTTATTCTTAATGTCTTCATTTTCATTGACGTTTCCTTTCTCTTGATGTTTTCTTTCTTCCAGCATTCTTTTGTTTATATTTTTACTAGTTTATTCGAAAATTCCCCGATGGGGCAGAAAAAAGAAGGATATACTTGCGTCTTTTTTGAAAGCAGAACAGAATGACAGGGATAGTTCAAATTGCTTTCCATCTACCATCCCCAAAAAGTCCTCTTTCTGCAAATTTCAGTTTAAATCCAAAAACTGTGAATATTTTGTTGAATAGGAGAATAAATTTGTTTACAGCTTGTAATCAGTAGAATTTATGGAGTGAATACTATACGATATGTTATATAAAATGAGTGAATTAAACATATGTTGCGCAATTCATTTAGTTGAAAGATAACTTTGTGCTGTAGCCTTTTCTGGATTCCTGTTATTTCCTATTAGCAATCAGCTAAGTGCAGTGCAACAATCCTCAAGCAGAAATAAACACAACCTTGTGTCACTAACAAGTAACTGGAAACTCTAACTCTTGCAATCCAAAAGCAATCAGGGTCTCCCCAGATGCTTCCTAAAGGCTTACACAAATAAGGAGAACTCACTATAATGACGTCCAGGAAGGCTGGGGCTTTCCTTGGCAAATAGCTCCTGGGTAAGTGGCTCCCACCTCCCCTAATTTCGCAAGTAAAATATTATTAACAATAATAATAACATTATAAAATATTATGTAAATTGTTGAAGGCTGTCGACGTTCCATTTTATTGGGTGTAAAATGGACAAATATACTAAGAAAGGGTGTGACTCGCCCACCACACAACGAAGTTGTAAGAATGATAAACATCCTGTCCCTTGGTCGAATTGTGGCTTCGTCCACTTCACCAATTTTGCATAGATGTGGGATGACTGCTACCATAAGTACATCCCCAACAGAAGCACATATGTGTGAGGGAGGACATGGGGGGTACAAACAACCAAGGGTTTTGAAACTGAAAAATTTGTTTTGAAAAAAAAATTTACGGTCAACTTTTTTAAAATTTTTGTCTCAAAAAATGCCAAAAACCAAGGTCTACCCCTGTACCCTCCTCAAAATTCCCGAGATGCACATGTTTGGTTGGAAAGTGTGTTGATGCACTCAGCTGCAGAATATAATTTTTCACAGACATTGAAAATTTTTTTGAGAAAGATTGAAAATTCTATATAATGAAAGTGAATTTCTTCGCTCTTTAACCCAAGTTCACAAAAATCTAGTCCACTTCTTTTTCTAGCTTGGCAACTATCCAAGCAAGTATATTCTTCTTTTTTCTGCCATATCGGTGCATTTTCTAATAAACTAGTCGACCTCTTTTTTGAGCACCTCATGCATGAAAACCTTGATAGAAGCACATTGAAGTTTTAAATTTGGTCAACTTCACATCAAAGAAACACTAAACAAAAATCTTAAAGCTACAAATTCTCACTTTCAGTAAAAGAAAAAGATGTGTTAACTGCATAGAACCTAAAACGCTTTGTAAACATAGTGTAAAAGGATAATTTCCATTGAATTCCCCAATGATCAGGAACCTGTCAACCCAAAAAGCCGCAGAAATACCCTTGTTTACATATAGAACAATTTTTTTGTGTGATGTGACTGTGTCCATTGAATTCCTCATGGTCACAAGCCTCTTCCCCCAAAAATCGCAGAAATACATTGGTACACACTCAATTTAATTTTGTGTGTAAAATGAGCATTCACTAAATTCCCCGTGGTCGAAAACAGCTTCCACGAAAAAGTCACGAAAATGGGCTTGGTTAAATCCGAGATAATTTTTTTGTGTAAAGTGACGCATCCATTGAATTTGCCGCAGTCGAAAACCCTTTCCACAAAAAAATCACGAAAATATGCTTGTTTAAGCACGGGATAATTTTTTGTGTTAGGTGACCACATTCATTGAATTCCCTGTGGTCCAAAACTCCTTGCCACAAATTATGACGTCTTCCTCCAAAAATTCATGGGAATACCTTCATTTACAACCAATGGTAATTTTTTGTGTAAAGTGACTACATTCATTCAACAAGTTTATTTATCAACATTGTCAAATTTCGCGGTTCCCGGGACTATGGACAACCATATAATTGAATGGAGGCCATATATTAAAAAAATAAAAAATCGCATTTGAGATTGCACCCCCAAGATGCTTAGGCCTAAGTATAGAGGTTGGATATGGCACATGCTGGGCATGGTGGAACTGAGGGGCCTAAAAAAGTGCGTTTTTTGCATGTTTTTTGGGCACCACTTGCAGATAGAGGCGAAATGACAAAAGGCACCACATAGTTTGCCCCTATGCCCGAAATTATGGAAAAACCCAAAGGTTCTAGCTCTAAACGTTTTGGCTACAGGCGAGGGGCGACATGAAATTTGGGGGCCAAGTATATTACAGGTTGATGCTATCGCGCCACCTATGGTGAAGATTTTTCCCACTTACAACAATGAAAGACTCGAGCATTCCGAACTGGAAGACTATGGATATTTAAAATGACGTACTGTATCATGAGCAAAAAAAGAAAAAATTAGATAACAAGAACGAAGAAAATGAAAGAAAGCAGATAAAAAAATTAAACGTTAAAACATACGTAAACGAAAACATAAGCAATACAAACAGAAAACGAAAGAAAAAAGAAATAAATACAAAGAAAAATGTAAGGTGGAAAAGGAAAATATGAAGAAAGTGTTATTTCATTCTTGATCGCTCGTTTGGAATCGTACAATGGGGAATTCTCTCATTTGGGAATTCGCTCAATCGGAAATTCTCTCAACTGGGAATCGCTTACAAGAGAATCGCTCAATTGGGAAATCGCTCACTTGGAAATTCGCTCAATTGGGAATCGCTCGCACGGGAATCGCTCAATTGGGAATTCGCTCATTTGGGTCTGTTTTTTTGAAATGCTTGTAACCGAAAAAAGACGAAATGAAGTATGCATTGTTTGTTTAATTACTGCGCGTGAGCACACTATACTGTATTACAATAAAAACGCGGTAATTGAAGTTATTGACGGAATTGAAGGCCATTTGTTTGGAAAAAAGTTGGAAATGAGAAAAAATTTTCGCACGTGGTTCTCATTTAATGAAAAAAATTCGGGAATCAAGATCGCGATACAATTGGTGTGCTTTGGAAAGTTGAAATCTCAAAATCCGGCGCATCGCAGCGCAGCGCTGGTTATTTGCTTAGCTTTTTCTGCGCAGAGCGATTTTTTAGCCGTGTGAGATTTTTTTTGGAAATTGCTCGCATCGGACAGAAATTATTTTTTAAAAAGTTATCGATTAGAGTTAAGCCTGAGAGTTTAGTTACAGTTTACAGCCGCCAGTTGATCGATTCCTAACATGCAGTCAACAACGATATTGTCTTGACACGAAATTCTGCATGTGTACTTACTTTCAGCATTTTTGCGTTACAAGCATTTGAAAAAAACCAGACTATAGTGAATTTTTGCATTATTCGCTTAAACAATAATATTATTTTTCAGTTGAAAATTCAGACCAAGAATAAAAAAAACATCTCTATAGAATGAATTTTTCCACATAAGAGCTTCTATTCAAAAATTGAACGAAGTGTCGGAATAATAATTATTGCTGTTCACATCTTTATTCGCGCTCCAGCAATGGACTTGATCCGATTTTTACAAATACGATGCTATAGACTTCTTGATAAAGTTTGTTTAAATTTTGTTTCCTCTATTCTTGGTATGGAATTTGAAAAATTTTATTTTTTCGTCTCATATTTGACGACTAGTGATTCCACAGATCATGCATTAAAACGATAAATAAAACGTTTGTGGGCATTAATGCAAAAATTTGCGTAGGGAAATGCAGAAAAGATTCTTCACCTTGTTCACCATTTCTGAGGAAAAATTGAGGAAAAACAACGGCATCTCCTCCTAGAAATGCTTCTAAATCTTAAAAACTAAAAGGCAAATGCTGTTTAATATCTGTGCTAAATTTATGTTACATGCGACTATTAATTCGGGGGCATACACAACTAATCTTAATAATTAGTGAAAGCTTTGTATGAACGATTGACGACAATGCTTATACCTTCATTTTCCAATTTACCAGAATTTTATAAAGACAAAAGATTATGGTCATTGTGGTCTACTCCAACTTTTCACAGTAGTATAATTGGCAGCTAATATGCATATTGAACTGTATTTTATCAAAAGCCTTACAGCAGTGAACGACAATCGTAATCTGAACCTTTTGCCCTCGATGGCGCTCCAAATCAGTTCCAAATACGGCTTGTCGATTTTATCTTTGGCGCAAGTACCCAATAAACTGACGTCTCCCGGTCGGATGTCCTCGATTGTTTCCTGCTCAGAGTTATACTGCAAAAGAAAGCGATTTCTTGTGGAACTATTTTTGAAAACGTGGATCTATCTCACATCCAAGCCTAGAGTTCTTATGACGAGTCGACCCTCGAACGAGGCTAATAAGCAGTATTGTTCGTTCCAAGATTTCAAACCGAATATTTCATTTTCTTGGAAGGCATAGTATTTTTCTGCAACCATCACATATAAAAATCATGTGAATCTACCCTCATTCATCATTAGCTTCTATATAAGACACTGTTCGATAATAGCGCTATACTACAAGTGGTTTATCAAAAATTTTCGAAATGCATTATGAAACGCAAGTGAACAGCGACATCCTCAACATTGAGTTTCAGCAGATCTGTAAAATTGAAACAACTTGAATTTTTTAATAGATCTTACGCTAAATATATTCTAATTTACATGCTTGCAGTGCTATACGATAATTGATGTGAAGCGCGAGTAGTATTTCCTATTTTTAAGATTTTTTACTAAACCACATGTCACATAGTACTGGAAACTTGTGAGTATACTCAACTGACTCTTATAAATGTTTTAGTGAAAACCCTTAAAGTGAAACCGTAGTTTAATCGATTTTGACAACAGTGCTGATTTTTGTTACTTTTTTATTCATAACCATTTTATAAAAAACAGACTCTATAGATCTATCGATTATTAACTCTTGGATGGAAAAGCTTTTTCTGCACTTTGAACAAAATCGTAACTTTGGCTGGAATAATGTCCTGGCAGGCCTCACGACACAACGGCCTAATTCAATGCTTGCTGGACATTTTCCCTGCAATATTTCTTCAAAAAGATTTGTTATTAGACTTCTGATTAACGTCAAACTTCTATATCCTCACGCTTTTCAATACACCGCATTAAAATTAAATAATCATTCAGAATCCTAGAACTTTTTTTGATTATTGTAATATAACTGAACTGAAGCATCGAAAAATCGACTTATGGTATAGGCATGTTTTAGTCTTGTGTAATCAGAATCTCAAACCCATCGGGATGAGAACTTATGCTGTTGTATTATTTTAAGTGAATGTAAGATGTTATTGTCGCAGGAGTCAGGCAAGAATGCTGGTGCCGGTTGCAATATTCGGGTTTAAGTCCGAGCTCGCGATTATCTCCAGCAAAATAATTGCGAGCTCGCGATTAGCAGTTGCAATAAGCTCGGGATGATCCCAACGTCGCGATTATCTCGAGCTCAAAATAATCGCGAGCTCGGATTTAAACCCGAGCTCGAGCAGTGTGGTTGCAATAAATTTTCTAGTCTAATTCTGATCGCGAGGTCGGTTTCAGTGGTATGCTAAAGCTAATCGTCATCAGTAGTAAGTTTAAGTCCGAGAAATTTGTTGTTTTTTATACTTGTCATAATGAATTTTCTACATAATCAACTAAATAATCACTAAGCGAATCGAGCTGGATTTTTTCAATATTTTGACAATAAATATTTGGTTTTGGCCTGTATTCAATGTTGCTAAAATGCGAATTCCGATTTTTCGGATTCGAATTTTTCTTTTTCTAAATTCAGCTTTTCGCTTTCTGATGCTAATTTTTCTTGCTTAATAGAAACACTGTTTCGTTCCAAAGGATCCACTTTTTGCCACTTCGGCTCTTCAATCAATAAACCTAGACTTCCTCATGAAACTTTCGATGAAACAGTGGCCAATTCAGATAAACTAGTATCGGATTACAGACCTCCCCCGATCTCTTGGAATGCTGCTATGATTGTTTAAGAATTTTTGGAAGGTAGACAAGAATCGGGCGGTGCACCAACCGTTTTCCAAACCGCTTTTTTTCCTTTCTCAAATCTTCTTTTGTATGGCTTTTCACATTTTTTATTGTAATTGTTATATCTTCCAGAGACCTATGGAAAATGGGATTTTGTGCATTGTCTTCAGCTCCGATTATATTCCAGACGTGGGGCCGGTTTCATCAAAGAAACTTAAGCTACAGCTGAGCTGCGGCTTAAGCTGTAGCCCAGTAGCTTAACAATATATTATACCATCGTCATAAACATATCGAGAAGGTTAAGATGCAGCTGAGCTGTCCAAATCCAAAACTAATCGATATTCGAGACAAATTTCTCTCAAAAGTACTTCTTTTCTAGGTGTTCACTTTGGAATGCATTTTATCCTTGAAACTACTCGAAATTTAAAGGCGGATTCATACTGAAAGCATATTTTGTATGCAATTTCAATAGAACCACGTGTTTAATTGGTTTTTGCAGATACGATGTATGTGGGAGATATCGATTTTTTAGTTGAGGCAAAATTTTGTGTTTTTAATTATGACGTTCGTTTAATTTTTGATTGCTGAATATTTTGAATGTTTTTTCTGTTCTTGAAAGCATTAAAAAAAATGCTAGATCAAGAATATCTTGTTCGTCTGACATCATCAACTAATAATTCCGAGTAGACTTGGAAAATAATATTATATATATTTTTAATACGCCCTTTCTCTTGAGACAAAAAAATATTGAACAGATTTCAAAGTATTTTAACTGTCACATGTTTCGCCTTACATGTCACGTGTATGACATGCGGACTTGGGAGAGCTGGGGAGGTTTGGGTATCTCATCAGGTAATACCGTGTTTTAGACGTCACATTGATGGTGAACCATATCAGATTGATCCTATTACAGTGAGTAATAGGCTGTGACTCCTGATGGATACTGGCATTTTCCCCAGGCTTCCCAAGTTGGCGTTGGGGGCCTAACCTGGCGAATGGTGGCTATAGAGAGATCTATATTTGGTTCTCTTGTGTTGTCCTTGGGGTCTTGCTGTAGGGTAATGGACAACGCTGCCAGGCTAGGTGCGACAATCCCCGAGTCCTACTCAGTGAGAGCGGGGACAGGGTCACTCGTAAAATGACCTAATTTGTGGGACCCGGTTGTGAACCAGACAGCCCCTTTTTAGCCCGAACCTGAGAGGTGGAGGCCCTACTTATCTGTGGACTTGGGAAACCGACTTAGGAAGGATTCCCCAACAAATACGCCACAAATAACAACAATCCCCTGAGAAGACTCACCTAGTCCTGTTTCTCAAGTGATTCGACGCGACGGGCGGCAAGTCCCTGGATGCTTTCGGTCTTCTGGCACTGGGAGCGGGGATGTGATCCTCAAAGCGTCCTAGCGGCGAGCGGGAGCGAGCGGGAGGCGAAACTCCAACGTTAATTCACGAACCGGGGCGGTCGGACACCTGGCACTGATGGGCAGCGGGGTACTGTAGGCGGTAGGCGGCGGACGCAGTGAACAAGGGTAAATTTATGCAAATTTATTGGTAGTAAGGCGGCGGACGCACGGGTGTACAATAAAAATATGCAAATTCGACGAAGAGCGGCGGACGCGGAGTTACAACCGGACGAAAGCTTGGTGAACCCAAGAATGAGCAAAAAACTAAAGAAACATGTCCTTTTAAGGACATGTTTGGCTACAGCTGCAGCTTGGGCGGAGTTTCTCAGCGCTCAAGCTAACTTCTGCAGCTAGACGCGATGCAGAAGATGCCTATGAGCACATAGACATTTTTTCATTCACATGCGTTTAGCACTGAGGCCGGCTGCAGTGCCTATGCTAAGCATATGAACGTCTTTAGCTAAAACTTCTTAGCTAGTCGTTTTTGCGTAACAAAAACGACGCTAATTTTGATGATAAGAGGTGCGTGAGCGCACCAAAAATAGCCATGTGCTCATGGAGCACGACTGGCGGAAGTTTTTAGCTAAAGGGCCTACTGTAGCCCGCGTTTGTAAAGAAATAAAAATACAACAAAACGAAACAAAAATGCATGAGAAGTATAAAAACGAACGCAAAATGCATGTGTAAAAATGAAATAACAAAAACATGATCGAGTAATAAATAAAACAGGAAAAAATAACAAAAATGTCGGCATGATCAGGATCACGTGACATTGGAGGATTGAGCGGCACGTGACACGGCGGTCCTTCGAAAAAGGGCGTCCTCGTCCTTGCAGTGGTCAGTAGTGAGGTTTTGTACGGCATGTCTGTGGTCGTAGGTCATTCCAAGGTGTGACGGCAAGTGGTCGAATAGGTCCGTTGGGTTGTTGGCGGATGGCGCCTTCTTTGGTCGTAATTCGTTGGGCGGTATGGTAACCGGAGGTTGTTGATGCGTGAAGTTACCGACATTGAATATCCTGTGCGAAAGTCTGGAACACAGAAAAGAAAAAAATTTTCAGGGCAAGATGTAGGCTATCGCCGAGGATGCGCCCAGTGAGGTACAGATTGTCGGGCTATCGCAGGGGATGCACCCAGTGAAGTGTAGGCTATCGCGTGCGGATGCGCCTAAGGCGTGACGCTTGGGTTGCTGAACGCTCTCTTCTATCCACTAAGATCCAGCATGGACAAGAGTGGATACTTCGTGAGGGGCACGGCGGTCCTTTGAAAAAGGACGTCCTCGTCCGTAAGCGGGGACAATGAAGAGAGTGCATCTTGAGTTAAGGGTCGGGGACCTCTGCATCAAGATGTGGGTCAATCAGATTCGGTGTAAAGTCCCGGCTTATTGAGGGATACAATAAGGGTGCCGAACCTGTTGCCTGTGAAGTGGGAGGTGTATCCTCTGCTTCACTCGGTTGTTCAGGGGACACGTAAAGTCGAAGCTGGTTGACATGTACAGTGTCTTCCTGATCCATCTCGAGACGAAGTGTGACATTGGGATATGCCACACTTGTTACAAGGTAGGGACCATCGTAGATGGGCAGCAATTTAGGAGTGAGCCCACGTTTGCTGGAGGTGCGCAGTTTGAGCACCTGATCCCCTACTTTGTACGAGACATCATGTGCCTTCCGGTCGTACGACCGTGCATAGGCTTCCTGTGCTTTCTCAATCCGACTCTGGATTAAGGTTAACGCATTCGTGAAATGATGTTTGACCTCCATATCATATGAGGAAACATTAATGATATGGGCCGGAGGGTTGAATGAGAGCGCGGCATCAACAGGGAGCATGGGTGTGCGACCGTACATGAGTTCAAAGGGCGAGTACCCTGTTGACTCATTCATGCTGATATTGACGGCAAACACAGCGTATGGTAGGTGTTCATCCCAATCGGTATGTCCTTGGTGAACATACATACGTAGCCGTGTGGCTAGCATTTGATTAGCTCTCTCCACCTCGCCGTTGGTCATTGGATGATAGGCGGTAGAGTCGATTTTCTTCGTTGCGCAGATCGCGGTGATCTCAGTCATCAGTTTTGATGTGAAATCAGTGCCACGATCTGACTGAAGAATCTGCGGTGCCCCGTGCCGGCAGACAATTTGCGTTACAAACAGCCGGGCTATGGTGTGCGCAGTGATGTCCGGAGTAGCAAAAGCCTCGACCCATTTCGTAAAGTAGTCGATAAAGACTACGATGAAACAGTTGCCAGCTTCGCTAGTGGTCATTGGTCCCATACAGTCGACACCTACCCGATGAAACGGTCCCGTGATGGTGATAGGTTTCAGGGTCGCAGTGGTTTTCTGTCGAGCGGGCTTATTCCGTTGGCAAAGATCACACCCCTGACAGAAGGACTTGACATCCCGACTGAGGGAAGGCCAGTGGTATCTGCGAGCAATGAGCCGCGCAGTACGTTTAGCACCAAAGTGTCCAGCTAAGATGTCATCATGATGAGCCCGGATAATGGTAGTAACCATGGATCTGGGTATGACAATCTTATTGGACTCGCCTGTCCATTTCTGAAGAACATTATCCAACAGATGGTAGCCTCGCACATCATTCTGGTCGCCCAGAGGCTTAAGGGATCGAATGATGTCGGCTAACTCCGGATCCTCCAGCTGAGCAGCGAAAAGGTCGGGGTGCTGCGCACCAACCGATATCTCCGCATAAGACTCTGATCGTACCGGGCGCTCCGCGCCAGCAGTGATCGGTGCTGAAATACTTGAACGCGCCAGGTGCTGCACACCATCAGTCAAGGTTCTTGATCTCGCCAGGTGCTGCGCACCATCGGTGATCATCATAACATGCCCCTCAGGTCTGTAGAGGGGAGTATCATCAATACTCTGACCGGTGAGGGAGTTAGGATCCGGCAGGCGTGATAATGCATCAGCATTACCATTAGACTGACCTTTTCGCGGCCGAATTGTCAGTTTGAATTCGGCGAGCGCGAGTCCCCACCGAGCGATCCGAGCAGAGGGGTTAGGCTTCTCCAACACTGCTTTGACCGTGGTATGGTCAGTCTGAACGACCACCTCGTGCTGGAAGAGGTATGGTCGAAAGTGCTTGATGAAATGGACAACAGCGAGAGTTTCCAGTTCTGTAATGGAATAGTTTTTCTCGGCCGCTGTTAACCGTCGGCTGGCGTACGCGACAGGATGGTCGTATCCATGTTCGTCTAACTGGCTGAGAACCGCTCCTATCCCCGAAATACTCGCATCAGTTTGAAGGATAAAGGATTTCGAAAAGTCCGGATGGCGCAGGATAGGAGGGTTGGTCAGCAGGCGGCGGAGTTCATCGAACACCTCCTGCTGAGGTTTTGACCACTGGAAAGTAGTTTCCTTCCGTAAGAGCTTGGTGAGTGGCTCGCTGAGCCGGGCACAACCAGGAATGAAACGCCTGTAGTAAGACACGAGGCCTAGGAAGGACTTGATGTCTTTGGCGTTTTGTGGAATGGGTAGGTTTTGGACGGCGGCCAGCTTGGCTTGGTCAGGTTCTAGGCCGCTCTGTGAGATGCGATAGCCTAGGTACTCTACCTCTGAGTGCGAGAATTTGCACTTGCTCAGTCTGAGCTTCATTCCACCCCGGCGAAGACGGGCGAACACATCTGCCAGGCGCTCAAGCATTTGGGTGTGAGAGTTCCCGAACACCAAAATGTCGTCGAGATAAGTCAGAACCGTGCGCCATGGGATTCCAGTAAGGAGGAGGTCCATAAGGCGTTGAAATGTCCCTGGCGGGTTGCATAAACCGAAAGGCAAATAATTGAATTCGTAAAGTCCAATAGGCGTATTAAAAGCCGTCTTTTCCTTATCCGCCTCGGCAATCGGGATTGACCAATAAGCGTTAGCCTGGTCAAGGGTAGTGAAATATTTCATACCCTTGAGTGTGTCGAGAATGTCATCTATCCGTGGGAGAGGGTAGACATCCTTTTTCGTGACCTCGTTAAGACCACGAAAGTCAACACACATACGGTGAGAACCGTTTTTCTTGCGCACCAGGACAGTATTAGTAGCCCACGGAGATGTGCTCGGCCGAATAATACCTTTCTCCTGGAGCGCCTTGACCTCTTGCATGATGAGATCCTTCTCCTTAGGTGAGGACCAGTAAGGGAAACGGCGGACTGGGCGGGCATCGCCCGTGCTGATTTCGTGCTGGACGAGATCAGTGGAACCTGTGTCCTTTTCATCAAGAGCATAAAGGTTGGTGTATGCAACCAGCAGGTCGAGTAAGGCTGCCCGGTCCCGAGGGGAGATGTCCGGTGAGATTACAGCATTGGCCTCGACCCACTGACGATCGAGGACGGGGTCTGAGTCGACCGGTGATTCCCGTGAGGGCTCACTATGCATCTGCACATGACCGATGGTCGTGTGCGGGTAGAGAACCACAGAATGAGTACTCGGGTTAACTACCTGAAGTGGTATGTGACCGTTGGTCAGGCTACTCATGCTTCCAGCAAAATATACGTGTCTTTGAGATCCGGTGAGGTGCTTCGGAAAGAAGGCCACCTCAGGCACGTTCGTATAGATTGGTGGGACAGGGACAGTGAATCGTGTCAGGGAGCGAGGCTCTAGAATTACCAAGTCCTTCAGGGGCAAGGCGCGGCGGGCAGAAGGTGGGCTGTGGATGAGACCGTCACAGGGGATTCTACTTTCTTTGAACTGGAGGAAGGATTTCTCCCAGTTCAAGCTGACACAATTGAACCGGCCGAGGAAGTTGGTTCCAAGGACCAGTTCAGCTGAACAGTTCTCCTGTATTTGGACCTGAATCCATTCAGAGACATCAGCCACTGTAACTGTGATGTAGGCTGCTCCTAGCAGTGGGATCGGGGACCCATTGGCTGCGATAGGGCGTGCCCTGGTTGGTGATAGTGACAAGTTGGGCAGCTGGGCCGCTAACTTGTGGTCCAGGAGTGAGAAAACAGCTCCTGTGTCGACCAGTGCCTTTGCTTCTACCCAGTTGTTGAGGGGAACTTTGATATGGGGTGTCCGAATATCATTTGGGTAAAAAGCAGTGACCACATGACTGGAATCAGGTGTGGTGGCACCACAAGTGTGTTTGGTCGTACCGGACCGCTTTGGAATCGGCAGTCCCGTACGACGTAGTAGACCTACTAGAGCGTATCCGACGGAGGGTTCCGGGTCGTTTAGAAGGGTGGACTCCTCCTGTACCGTGAGTACGTGGTCTGAGTGATCCTTCGGACTCTGAGTAGCTCCTAGTGATTCAATCTCGGTGTCCGATAGCGGTGGCGCGTTTGGCACGGGTGATGCCGGAGCATCTGAATCACTTGGCTCTAGGTATCGGCCTTTCTCTAGCGTGACTGGAGAGGTTCCAGGCGGAGGTCGAGGGCAACCTGACCCGTGCAAGGTCGACAGATGACGACTTGCCCGTCTAGAAGAGGCCCGGGATCCCCTGGTTGACCCACGTGATGAGGCAACTGAGGAGGCCCGTGAGTGTGGCCGAGAGATGGACGAAGCCGTGGACTGCGATCGTGATCCCGACCTGTGTGAGCTTCGTGAGAGAGCATGGGTGTTCTCCCACCAGGGGTCGATCTGGTCAATCTCCGGCGTGGTCAGCAGGAGGGGTAATTCTATCGCGTCCAGCCGACAAACATTACGTTGGTAGTCAAACATAATGTTCTTGAACTGTTCTAAGAAGTCCAGTCCGAGTATAAGGTCAACAGGTGCCCAGAAGGGAGACGTAGTCTTGCACACATGGAGATGTATATCGATCCATGTGTTCGGCTGGCGGTTTCCGGGCAACATGATTTCATATGGTCCCGAGAGGATGGTATGAACGGCTTTACCATTGATGCTCATCAATGGGTTAAAGTCGTGATGTTGCTGGAACGCCATGACCGCCTTCCGACTTTCTTTAGCCAAGGCCTTATGAAGGTGTTGGCTAATGATAGTGCGGGGGCAACCCGTGTCAAGGAAAGCAGGAGTTTCCTTAGTGTCCAGCAGCACGACGAAACACGGTGTGATTCGGTCAAGCTGGGAGGGCACATCGTTTTGCACGTAGTGAAAACCGATCCAGCATTGGACTTTGCGGTAGAGACCCAATGGGGAGAAATGGCTAACAAACCTGACCTGTTTGCTCCGCAGACGGTAGCTGAGATAATAAGATACACCAAGATAGGCAAGGTATCCGACACCGATCAGCACGGTCAGGGTAATTAGGATGTTAAAGATCAACTGGACCTGCCCGCTCAGGACAGCATGCAAGCCCTGGGCGAGGGTGTGTTGTTGACCCGTAATAACATGGTTTGCTGCCAAACCGACACCTTCCAGAGAGGCCTTGATGTCGGTTCCTACCCCTGCAAAGGCCTGGTAAATGGCGTCTGGTTGCAGGGATAGACCAGCGGTAAAGTTTACCAGCCGGTTAAGTACCGCTTCAATTTGCTCAGTCTTGTAAACGTACTGTTTAAAGAAGGCAAAGTTTGAAGGGGTCATCGCCAACTGGTCATGGAAGAGCGCTGGTGCCTCAAAGTGAGTGATGTTGAAACGCTGCTTCCAGAAGAGTTCCAGTGGGATGTGGCTCACATGGACCGCGCCAGACTCAGTAAACCAGCCCGAGCGATTTCGGAAAATCCCGGTAAAGTGGTGATGACACGGCACAATTGGGCTAGATTTAATGAGATCCGGACCACCGGGGGTGGCGAAGTAGATGGTGCCGCCAACCTGTACAGGTAAGTACTTGTAGCAAACGTTCCCCACCCGGTACGAGTGGTAAACGTAGGTGGCGTTGACCTTCTGACACGGCCATATTGTCAGCGCATCGCCTGTGAATTCCCCCGTCAAGTCATTCCTCTGGAGGAATGCCCGGGCACCCAGGGTGGGGTCGAAGCGAAGCAACTGCCAAGTCAGATCAAGATAGCGTTGAGCGTGAGAGCAAAGCTCAAGCCACGTGAACCGGAAACCGTTAATTTCCGACTCCTTGATCTGCTGAGCCAGATAGTTCAGTTTGGCATTGACAGGATCGGGACGGCTGTCCTTTGCCGTTCTGAACAAGTTTTGGGTCAAATTATATTTCCCGTGGATGCGAAGGAGAAGACCCTGATCCGTCCGGACTGTGGTGGAACGTAGTTCTGGGCACAGTTGGAAGACGCGGGAGTTTCCCGGGATCTTGAGGGCAACCTGTAGATCATCGATGATGACGTGGTTCCCTGACATGGAGGCAGTGTAATTTCCCTTGGGGTGATAATGACACCACGCCGTGAAGTTTTGTGCAGGCCAGACAATGACCCCGTCGAGAGTAGTGCACTGGCCTGCAGTGGGACTGCATCCACCTACATCGCCTAAGGTGCTTAGGGCCGTAGTGCCGTCCCACGAAGCGACTTGTCCCTCCTCGATGAAGAGGTTAGTCACTGTCTTGCAGACGTCGCTGCAGCACCATTCGTACATCACTTCCAATGTTTGGTTTGTGCTATAAAAGCCAGGGCGAATGCTGACAAGTTTTTGTGAACCAAACATCTTAGTGCGATGTGCTAGCGTGCATGCCGCAGGCGCTAAGTGCTGAGTGGTGATGACGTCTGCAGTGATGCCCCTAGAGCCGAAGAAACCAGTGTTGGTGCAGACTTTGCGGGAGCGCAATGTGCATTTCCACGCTGTGGCTGTAATCGGGTCTGAGCTAGGGACATACACCGTAATGTTCATGCGCCGCGGGCTCCATGAAGATTGCAGTGGTTTACACTCTACACGCTGGGGTAACTCAAGTGGATGTCCGCTTCTTGAGAGACCGCAAAATTGATACTGAGCCGCCGGTGCTGACAAACTCACCCCTAGAAACAGTGATGCTACCAAGGTCAATTTTATTGTCAAAAACAACTGTACAAACGTAATTTGTAAGTGTTCACTCAATTTCACAAATCTGGCCTGAGGGGCAGTGTCAGATTTCTTCTTCGTCGCTGTCGGACGAGATTGGCTCCTGGCCGGGGAAATCGAGGACCAATCCACCGCACGGGTGGATTTCCCGGAGGATACCGATTTTTGGCGACCGTGGGGCGACTGCCGTTGGGAACGGAGATTCCTCAACGATGCTGACATCTTCGTTAACTGGACGTAAGGTCTCGTCGACGGCCATGTGTTCGACGACGGGCGACTTGGTCGCAGCGGTCGGAGATGTCTCTTGGGCTGGCGCCGGCGATTTGGCTTGGGCTGTTGCCGACGATGTATTTTGGGCTGTTGCCGGCGGTGTAGGATCATTTGTGGGTTCCTTGGCCGGGGGCGAGGAAGCAGTAATGTCCATTTTTGTTGGCGATGTCGCGGCAACAGGTGGTGCTGCTGTCGGTGATGTAGCGGCGACAGCAGGCAGGAGGATCCGACTGGCCTGTTCGACTGCTCGGCGGACGGCATCGACTGAAGGCGAGGATGGCTCCCCGTCCAATAAGAACTTCTCGACGGGCGAGATTGTGACAGTCCCATTGGCAATGAACTCGAGTGCCCATCGGGAGACGTCGGGTCGTAAGAGTCGCATTGAGACGGGTGCTGCAAGAACGACGTCGGCGGCCGTGAGCGCTTCGACATGCGATGGCTCGTTGAGCAGAGTCCACGGCAAATGCGGGTATTTCTTGGCCAGGTCAACTGACCAGATGGCCAACATCGCGTCTTGGATGGGCGATGGCACTGTGAACAAGAAATCGATAGAGTCGTGGACTGAGATAGATTTCTAGTTCCTACTCTAGGATCACCTGAAGAAGAAGGTAGTATACCTGACAAATTCATGGGCTCGACCTGGTCGAGGACTTCCGTAGCTGAATCCGTGGGGATCGAAGGCGGTGGTCCTGGAGGGACGATGCGGGCCGGTGGCGCCGAAGACGTCGTGTTCGCGGCTGGAGCTGGCTCGGCAGTCTTAATTTTTGGAATGCGATACGATGCGAGGATGTTAGCGTGGCCAACAAACTGCGGTGTCGTCGAGGGGTCCAGAGTGACCGGCATCGCATACTTTGGTGGTGGTGGTGGCAGTGGTATGTCCGATACATTTATCGGTACGGGTACCTGGGCTGCTTGGACCACTGAAAATCCAATACTGATTACGCAGACAGGATAACACTGTTGTGAAGAATCTGTCAGGTGTTCAGCAAGTGCCTCATCATCGAGGTCAAGAGGATCTCGATGAGGAGGGCCATCAGTAGCCCTGACGGCGTTGTTGCGACGTATGGGCTGCCGATATTGGTTTCCCATCCCGTTAGGAGGGTAATAACCACTTCTCTGATGATACACATTTGTCCCCTGGGAAGAATAACCAGTATCTTGGTAGACATTCTCACCCGTGTTTGCCGGATTGCGCTGCAGACAGGCAGTTGATCGGTGCACTCGCACTTGACGACAATGAGGGCATGGCCTATCACATCAGTCCGTGGGGTGGGCACGTGTATGGCAAAAATAACAGCGACCACCGTTAGCGGCGTTGTTACCGGGAGTGGCACCGGTGGGACGCTGGGCCCGGCAGTCAGCGTCGCTATGTGTACACAGTCCGTGGAAGGAGCACGTTTGAAGGTGTGCTCCCGACGAGCGTCGCCCGGCGGACTGATTTGGTGTCGACGGCTGTGGAGGCGGCGTCTGTTGGATTGGCGCTGGTGCACGTTGCTGGGCCGTGAGCCTGGCCATTTCCTGTTTCAAGCGGCGAACCTCGTCGGCGGAGGATGACGACGTTGGAGCGTTGCTCTGACGACCGTTTGCGCTTCTGTTAGGCATATCGGGATTATATCCGGCGTGTTTAGGTTCTGAAGAGAAAACGGCGTTAGATGGAGCAGTGTACCGGATCTCGTCCCGAAAGATTTGGGATTCTGCGTAACAGGCTGCCTTGAGTGTCTCTTCAAGAGTCGTAAACTCCCTAAACTTGATACTATCTCGGAGGACCGGCTTCAGTCCTCACAGGAAGATAGGTTTGATGATAGAATCTCGGACATCCGTCGCGAGATCTGGATACGCTACCCTGGATAGTCTCTTGAGGTGCTCAAGGTAGACTATCGCAGACTCTGTCGGCTTCTGCAGTCGATCTTGGATCAGCTGCTGATGCAGATCAGAGTCGCGCCCTACCGGAAAATCTCTCCGTAGAAAAGCCGTAAACTATTCGTAGCGGGTAGGTATTGGAGTGCTGCTGCTAAAGTCCCGGTAGGAGGCAAGAGCAGGATTCGTGAGGCATGACTCCAGAAAGGCGATTTTATACGCATGATCGGTTTCGCTTACACCCTGGAGTGTAAAGAAACGAGTAAGATGCGACATAAAATCGGTGATAGACTCACCAAAAGCACCGGAGAAGGTGGGAGGGGCCATAAAGCTGGACACGGGAGGGTGCCTCCGACCATTCATGGCCTCTAACTTTTGGTTGAGGGGTCCAAGAGCATTCTCAAATGCTGCTTGGACCTTGTTCTCGATCTGTAAAGGGAGATCAGCTTCCGACTTCATGTCCGAGGGTTCGTTTTCCCGTAAGGTGGTTAGAACAGACGTCCTTGCCCGTGAAGCAATTAAGTCAAATTGGATAGAGAGCGGCTCACTGGTCTGTACAGGCTGGGTACTGAGACGGCAGGAACGACGGGGTGTCTCTATTGTGTAAAATGAAAGTGAGTACTACTTTTGAATTCGCGGCGGAAGAGCACGTGAATTCGGGAAACGCGTGCACGACGGCGTTTGTGACGTAAACTTGATTTAGCTTAAGACTAGCGACCACGAAAAGGGAGCTAGAATGGAATAGGATTATAAGATGTAAGATCAGAATACATCAGGGTGACGCAGAAGGGAATTTATCTGGTCGCCCGTGATGGACAGAGGCATGGCCTGAGGTATGGGGGAATCGATCCCGACCAAAAATGTAGAGTTGGGGCCTGGACCCGGCAATTATAATAGCTGAAGTGGACAGAAGATCAGATATAAAAGGAGAGAAGAGGCGGTTTTTCCTGCCGAAAAATAAGATGACGGATGAACCCGCTCAGGAGGGATTTTTCCTGGAGGTTCGACCGCTGTACTAGTTTACAAACTTTGGGGCGAGGCGGACTCGTAGCCGGCAAGATCCTACTCACCAGGAGTAGCGCATAAAGTGGCATAAAGTGAAAAAGATGGGGACAACTGAAGGTGAACTTTAGAGGGAGCAATAAATAGGGTCAAAACTAATTTACAAACCCAGTTACACAAAGGGGTCGCGCAGTTACGCAATGGGCCTCACTCGCCAGGAGCGATTGCGATCTCTGCATAGTGAGATGGAATATACAGGAGGTTCCGTGTTGGACGACATTCGCAGGTAACTTACAGCCGTGTCCGAAACGGGAGCCCGCATTCTGAACAGAACGGACACTCTCCAGGAGTATTATATACAGCTGGTGGCCGGGTTTGCCGATCACTGAGATGAAGTGAGGTTCGCAGGTCACACAGTAGAAGAGAGAAGGAGCACGGGTACCAAGGGTGCTATTCTGACACACTCAGTCAGTTAAAATGAATTACTCTGGATGTTTTGAGGGCGCACCCGAAAACATCTAAGGGATCACGGGTACAAGGTGTCCCTGGTTGAATATGAGTGTAAAATAACTGAGGCGGACGCAGTTATGTATCGAGGCGTACTCAATACCTTCGCTGAGGCGGACTCAACGGTGCCTATTATTTTACATGACTAACAGGGGTGGACCGCGGAGGCGGACTCTGGGTCAGTGGCGACTCTAGTGCGGGCATCGTTAAGCCAGTTAACAAAGGCGTTCGAGTGAATGAAATGTGACAGGGGGTCCTATACACTCTAGGCCCAACCGGAGGCTGTGCCCCGGTCCCTTAAGAACCACTACGGCGGGGACACTAAAGAAGATCTATGTATGACAGCTCGATGAGATGAAAGAGAATGAGTGAATTTAGATAGGAAATTTACAAGAAGGCTGCTGAACCCTTGCGGATGTCAGACACAGGCAGTACCGACTGCAAGTGCCTGCTGTCTGCACGAGTCAAGCAACCAACCCAGCTGAGGCCGAGTGTAACTCGTTCAAACCTGCAGTTAAAGCTTGAAGCAGTCACGTGCTGATCAACAGTGCCGCTACCCAGGCGGACAACCTGATCAGTACGCAGACTAGAGAGCATCTCAGGTGGTGTATGTATGTGGACTGATGTTTCCCAGGCATCAGTCCCCAGACACACACGAACCCTTTGACAAGAGAGGTAGGTGATAGGACCATGCGCCAGCGACCACCTACAACTCAAGTGGAATACTCATAGGGCTGACAGTAACCTGGTGCTGACGTCAAAAGGTAGGGGTATGAACCAACACATGACCTTGGTGCTGACTGCAGGTGCCTGGGATAAGAGTATTCAAGTATCATGTTGCAGTTGCAGACGCCAGGGGTGAGTGCCTAAGGCCAGCAAAACCCCTGCAGTAGCACGTAATGTTACCGTTGCAGACGTCAGAAATAGGATCATGTAATCTCAATTCCTGCTGCGAGAACATGATACATTGTCACTGCTGACGTCAGCAATAGGGCCCTGAAGCCAACTATCAGTATACAGCAACACGTGATGGTGCCGTTGCTGACGTCAAAAGGTGGAGCCGAGGGTCTGATACCTTAAGTCAATGACATGAGATGCAGTTGTTAGAGACGTCAGATGTGGCACCCATAAGACCTGCACATCTTTGAATAGTGACACGGTGCGTCACCATTGCTGACGTCACAGATGGGGTGCAGAGAACCAGCCGAACCTGTTGCAACAACGTACGCTTCAGCTGTTGCAGACGTCAGAAGTCATTACTGCAGGAGTATTAACTTAAAACAGCAACACGTAATGTCACCGTTGCTGACGTCAGGAGTAGAACCCGGAGGGCTACCCACCCCTTAAAGCAACAGCAAGTGAAGTGGCTGTTGCAGACGTCAGTGGTTGCATCCGTGAGGCTGAACCACACAACAACAACAACCCGTAACGTTGTTGTTGCTGACGTCAAAGAGCATGACCCGTAAAGTCTATGGTCTAGATGCAACAACCCGAGAATGGAAGAGAGCAGACCTTACAGTAAGTAGAAATGAGAAAGAGAGAGAAACTTACGTAAGGGTGTCATACTGTAGCGGTGGCATCAGAAAACAGAAAAAAAATTTTTTTTTTTTTTTTTTTTTTTTTTCGACGCTGCTCAGATGACCGAGAAAAAGAAATGGAAAGAAAAATAACCAAAACGGGGAATAGGAGATTTGGACATACGCGTGTTAAATGTGTAAACAGTAGGTGTAAAATTTTTTTGGGGCCGGAAAAGTGAGCAATTCCGACAGTTTCCGCCGACATACAAAAATACTGTACACAGTTAACAGATCGCAGCCACGTATGACTTCCAGAATCATACGTGGAGGGTGTACGGTATCATGGGGTCATGGACCACTGACAGTCAGGAGAGGCCGTCAACCCCTACCGCTGTGATACCAGTACCCGCGTATGGGTATACTGTAGTTACAGTACGGGAATGGACACAGGCGTACTGTAACGGCACACACCCTGAGGGTTACAGTATACCACCAAAAGGAGAAAGGGGGGAAAATAAATGGAAAATAAACAAATAAGGTAGTTTACAACACAGATTAGGTATGCAGAATATACAGGATTAATCAGAGGAGAAATACAGAATACTCGATATATAACTCAACTCTGGGGCAAATAACTCGGCTCTGGGGATAAATAACTCGACTCTGCGGGAATTTATTACTCATAGGGGTACTACACACGCATGAGATAATTATTTACACATATATATATCACATTTAGATCACTCGTAAGGGCAAGTCCCGTCTTACAGTAATTAAACTCGATGTTAAGGAATAAATTCCCGACCTACAGTAATAACTCTCGGTGGCACGGGAAAAATTCCGACTTACAGTAATAATACTCGACCTAAGGGGAAGTTTCCGACCTACAGTAGCGGTAATTCGAAATAAGGGACATACCCGACCCATCAGGCAGTAAACCCGAATTTGGGGGGGGGGGATCTCCGACTTATTGGATGGCTAGTACCCGATTTTAAGGGGGCTTGTCGGACTTAAAATGGGAATTGACCCGACCTGGGGGTAGTTCCGGCCCAAGGGTGAAGTTTTTGCACTTAAGGGCGAGTGCCAGACTTAAGGTCGATTTTCCAGCCTCGCCATGTCACATTTTACGCCATGTCACGTGTATGACATGTGGATTTGGGAGAGCTGGGGAGGTTTGGGTATCTCATCAGGTAATACCGTGTTTTAGACGTCACATTGATGGTGAACCATATCAGATTGATCCTATTACAGTGAGTAATAGGCTGTGACTCCTGATGGATACTGGCATTTTCCCCAGGCTTCCCTGGTTGGCGTTGGGGCCTAACCTGGCGAATGGTGGCTATAGAGAGGTCTATAGTTGGTTCTCTGGTATTGTCCTTGGGGTCTTGCTGTAGGGTAATGGACAACGCTGCCAGGCTAGGTGCGACAATCCCCGAGTCCTACTCAGTGAGAGTGGGGACAGGGTCACCCGTAAAATGACCTAATTTGTGGGACCCGGTTATGAACCATACAGCCCCTGTTAGCCCGAACCTGAGAGGTGGAAGCCCTACTTATCTGTGGACTTGGGGAAACCGACTTAGGAAGGATTTCCCAACAAATACCCCACAAATAACAATAATCCCCTGAGAAGACTCACCTAGTCCTGTTTCTCAAGCGATTCGACGCGACGGGCGGCAAGTCCCTGGATGCTTTCGGTCTTCTGGCACTTGGAGCGGGGATGCGATCCTCAAAACGTCCTAGCGGCGAGCGGTGGCGAGCGGCGGCGAGCGGGAGGCGATGCTCCAACGTTTTCTTCACGAACCGGGGGCGGTCGGACACCTGGCACTGGTGGGCAGTGGGGTACTGTAGGCGGTAAGTGGCGGACGCAGTGAACAAGGGTAAATTTATGCAAATTTATTGGTAATAAGGCGGCGGACGCACAGGTGTACAATAAAAATATGCAAATTCAACGAAGGGCGGCGGACGCGGAGTTACAACCGGACGAAAGCTTGGTGAACCCAAGAATGAGCGAAAAACTAAAGAAACATGTCCTTTTAAGGACATGTTTGGCTACAGCTGCAGCTTGGGCGGAGTTTCTCGGCGCTCAAGCTAACTTCTGCAGCTAGACGCGATGCAGAAGATGCCTATGAGCACATAGACATTTTTTCGTTCACATGCGTTTAGCACTGAGGCCGACTGCAGTGCCTATGCTAAGCATATGAACGTCTTTAGCTAAAACTTCTTAGCTAGTCGTTTTTGCGTAACAAAAACGACGCTAATTTTGATGATAAGAGGTGCGTGAGCGCACCAAAAATAGCCATGTGCTCGTAGAGCACGACTGGCGGAAGTTTTTAGCTAAAGGGCCTACTGTAGCCCGCGTTTGTAAAGAAATAAAAATACAACAAAACGAAACATAGAAATGCATGAAAAATACAAAAACGAACGTAAAAATGCATGTGTAAAAAATGAAATAAACGAAAGCATGATCGAGTAATAAACGAAATATGAAAAATAACAAAATGTCGGCATGATCAGGATCACGTGACGTTGGAGAATTGAGCGGCACGTGACAATACACAAAAGTCAACGCGTGTCTATGCCCTTTGTGACTGGGTATAACCGGATTTTTCTACTTCATTCCTCTTTTCTGCAATCTCAAAATTGCTTTTTTATCCATTGTGATTGATGACATGGTCACTATTGGTCAGTATTTAGTCTTGAAGAGTAGATTTTCTTTCCATTATCCTTTGACCCCTGACAGTACGTTGTTCTCCTCTCTTTGTGCATTTTGCGTGTACGCATTTTTCCTAATGTAATCATACTTTCGTACTGCAATATCGAGATTCTGTGCCTTTTATTCGTGTTTCAGCCTTCTGAACAATGGCATCTATAGAAAAACCCTTGTCCAATTTCTACCAGTGTTGCTGAACTGAGTGACCAGCTCTCCCTGGAAGTAAGCCTGGAGCCGGTTACAGGGCAGTTCGCACATCCATTTTTCTTTCTATTAGACCTGAACAAATTTAATAAAAAATTGACCAAAAAATAGGGCTTAGCTCGGGTAACCCACATTTGCTAGGTTCATAATTGTGCTCCAAATATATTTTCTTAAGTCGAAAAATTGAAAATTAATTTAAATTTAGTTTAAAAATTTGAATTTAAGCGAAAAATTTAATACTCGATCCATTATTGATCACTGTTTTCTATTCCAATTCGACAATATTTTCAAACATGAAAGCCGTTCTCGTCGTCGTTGCCGTTCTGATGCTGACGGTTATGGATCCGATGATCAACTCTAATTCGCCATCATTCGCGCAAGCTGCGTGTGGTAAGAAGTTTGAAAATGTTATTTTTTTCGTTATGGACTAGCATGGACTATGAACTGGTAATGGGCCATTTGGATTCGGTTTACGGTACGGGTAGAGTGTGAGTTCCTGTTTCTGTTTTTCCTTTTTTTTCTGTTCCTGTTCACAGCAACCATTCAAACTTAGACTGGTCGCAAATTAGGAGACCAAAATTCAATATTGGCTCTGTGGTTAGAAAATTCGAACCGTAGCTGCAGGGCCCCAGGTTTGAGTTCCAGACCGAGCCTGGCTTTTACTCAAAACCCGAGCAACACCGAGATTGCATAAACAGTGTCAGTTCTTAAAGCTCCGTCAAATTCCACAGTCGAGGGTGGCTGCAGCAGCCATTTCGCACAAACCAGCGTAGCAAATTGGAAATGCCTTCATCATCGCTTGGTTGAGTGAGTTTATTAGAGCATGCAGAGCATAGCAGCAATGTTCAGGGTTCAAGTTACGGACCCATCCTAACTTTTACTAAAAACCCAGGCAGTAGAAACCAGGTTGCTTCAACACTAGTCACTCTTGGTGGTCCACCAATTAATGTTGAAGGAATGTGTGTAATAGTGTGCATAGGGCATTTCGTATTTTTGAGAATGACCGGTAAGTTCGTACACAATATCTGTCAACGTTTCCAGATTGTTTGAAGCCGAACCTTCTGTATGCGATTGAAGTGATTGGGTCGTTCTTGGGTTTTTTTGTAGTGAGCGTGGATTCCTCTCACTTAAATAGCCTGTCAGAATAGCCTACGCCAAACTTTCCGCCGAAAATTTATCCAAGGCAATTTAATTTTGTCATTTTTTCTTTGCAAAAATAAATTAAATTTTTGTTCACACCAATTTAACAATAATAATCATTTGAGAAGGGTTAAAGATTAGAAATCGAGTAGAATAATGGATTCTTCCCAATTCATTAAATTGAATTTTCAAGAATTTTAACTTTTAAAAAATTCACTTTTTCCAGTGGAAGCCGACTGCGCTGTTTACTGCAGCAATAAAGACTGCGACAGCGGGTTTTGCAACTCATTCGGAAACTGCGCCTGTTCGTCGTGCCATATGGGCTGATGCGGGGATTTTCGAGAAACTCGATTTCGCTGATTTAAACGATTATTATTTTTCCAAGCTGTAACTATGAACGTCATGATCTTTTTTGTAACGCAAATTTAAGTATAATTTTTATGAACAGATGTTTCTTGGACGCTAATTTTTTCCATCAAATATACCTTTGATGAGATACTAATTTTGCTGCAGTGTGATAATCCCTCAGTTTAAACACTGTTGCTCTCTTCTAGGAACTCATAGACGGGCTTACGCGCAGGTTTTTCATATGCCTGAGAATCTCGCGCCAACCGAGACTCATTTGAAAAAAAGACTATAATCAAAGTCTGCTCATTTGATGATTTTGCAAAAGTTATGTAGGGTGAACGTAACTTATTTTCATCCATAAAATCAAGAAATCAATAAACATTCCAAGCATTCAAAAGGTCACATAGATAAAAAGTTCAAAAACATGCATCATGAAATACGAGGTAATAAAGGAGGTATAATTGATTTCGAAAGTATAAGGCGCACAAAATTAGAGATTCGAAATATAAGGATACATACATTATGGCTTCTTACTGTTTATCACTGCAATCGTTGCACCATGTGACGCCTGAAATTTTGATGAAAATTATCTCTTGTTTAAATGCAATCAATAGAGTGTTGTACGTTCAATATTCTGCAAAATTAAGATATTTTCTGACCCAATAAAATGAAAATTGACAATATGGCTTAGCCGCAACTGAAGCTAGTTGAATTTTCAGTATCCAACAAATTAAAATACTGCTAAAAACAGGAATGATGATTTTAGATGTAACATATTGGTTTATGAATGATGTAAATAATAAAGGAGAAAAAATAAACAAACGGAGAAGAAAAAACGAGGGAAGAAAGAGAGAATATGAAACTGACAAAGGTACAGAAAAGGCCCCAAAAGAGAAAACAAAAAAGGAATAGATAAAGAATCAAACATGAAAAATAAGAAATAAGCGTTAGGGAAACAAGAGTAGAACAAAAAGAATAAGGAGACAATGACAAGTGGAGCTTACAAGTATATGTGACAAGAATAAGTGGAAATGGAGCCCAGAGGAAAAAGATGAGTGAAGAACAAAAATGGAGAGATAAAATAATAACGAATAGGATAGAAAAAAGAAAACATGCACATTAACTTACAATAATGAAAAAGAAAAAAGAAGGGGAGAAAAAGAGGCGTGCAAAAATAGTATAAACGAAGACAAGCAAATGGAAAAGATGCATGTGAAACAAAGCAATGACAGAGAACACGAATGAAAAAGACAGTAAAAAAGTAATAACAAAGCTGAAAGAGGGAAAAATAGAGATAAAAAACGAACAAAAATTGCAGATAAAACAATTATTATGGAGCTGAAGTGGCCGACATCATAATGGATTCTAGCTGGTACTGAAAAGGCAGCCTGGAGCTGTCCTTCACCCATTACAGATACTTCCAGTTGATCACAGCATCAAAAATGGTTTTATAAGTACAACCAGAAACCCACTCCTTGATTTATAGTGACATAAAATTTGTGTGAACGTTTTAGTATGAACACCAAAAATCAGTGCATGATCATGCCTCTACATTAAAGTTATTTAACTCAAACTTATAGTATAAACCGGACTCAATCAAGCTCAACGAAATGGAAAGATCCATAGAGCAATCCATCACAAGTTGGATTATTTCAGTTTTGATATCATTCACATTCCTCTTACGTGTTAAAGCTACGCAATGAACTTGATATTCTAAAGCAGGAACTAAAATGAGGCTAAAAAAGAAACATGCTAAACACTTTCATGCTATTCACTAAATGTCATATTCACAAAATAATAGAAGCCGGAAAAAAATCTGACACACAGCTATTTCAAGAGTGATCTATGCTGTTTCCTAAAAACACTAGGAACCTACTCCACCGAGAAAAAATTTATGGAAGACATCGTCAACAGTATCACTGTAGCCACCGCATCACTACAGCCACCAAGGTTATTTGAAAAATAATAAGCCAATATTTGCTGAAATCCCCGACTTTCGTGTTGGTTTGTATTAAAAGCTAAAAATACAAACATAAAAACACAACAGTATTCAAGAATTTTCACATAGTCCTCTAGGCTTTTACCCAATTGATATTCATCTTTTCTATCGAACTTAAAATAGCACACAATGGCCCGGTTGTTCGTTAATTTCTAATGTGCTTTTTATGTTAGCTTGTAGTACGAAGTCTCATAATGAAGAGTGTCCGCCACAGATATAGGCAGGGTCAGAAATCTGGAGGTATCAAGGGGGTGTGATAGCTCGGCTCTGCAGCCATAAAACGTATTAGCTCTAAAATAGCGTTTTTAAGCGTTCTTATGGTCCTCCTTTATTTCAGAAGCAAACGGGGACTTTCTCCAAGAGTTGTCCCAAATGCCTACTGTAGTGAGGCGAGCCCCAAATATATCCCTCTTATTTTTCGTGCCTTTGTCTTGCAATGTGGCGATAGTACGCTTCATCTTTTGATGCAGGACTTGCAAAGCAGCAAGTACAGAGACAATATACAACAAATATTTGGAAAATTACGAAAGAAATAGAAAGAAACTAGTTTATTAGAAAATGCCCCGATGGGGCAGAAAAATGGAGAATATACTTGCTTCGACAGTTGCCATGGTAGAAAAAGAAATGGACTAGATTTTTGAGAACTTGGGTCAAAGTTGGAAAAAATTCACTTTCTTTATATTGGATTTTCATTCTTTCTCAAAAAAATTGTCTATGTCTGTGAAAAAGTATATTCTGCAGTATCCTGCATTTTGTCCTTCAACTGGCATCAACTACAGTAAAATTTTTCTATATGAAAATTATATGCACCTGACTTCGAGTGTAAAGAAATGGTAAACCGATAGCATTCTAACTTAAGACCAATTCAAAACTCCTGCCTCTCACACTAGCTGGAAAATAGTGTGGGAGGCATATTATAGTCATTTTTAGAACTATAAAGAAACCTGGCGTGGTTGCACTAACCCAACATGAGGATAATCTCAACATCGGGATTAAATTGACGATCCTGAGGTTGAGCTAATCGCAATGTTCAAATTATTTTCTTCCAATGCACAAATCATACTCACTTCAGGATTAACTAATACTGAGGTTTAAGTTCGAGTTTGGGAATTGCAGAAATTTTTATATTTATTTGCTTTAGAGATAAGAAAATTATGCGAAAATGTTAGTGCAACCCGACAGCTCGAGCTGGGGATAATCTCGACATTGAGCTCGTTATAATCCTGATGGCATTCAATTTATACCGGACTTGAGATCAGACTGATTCGCCTTTTTGTTCGAGATTATTTTGCGCTGGAGCTTAGACCCCTTTTGTGCAACTGGGCCTTGGTTACAGTCATTGGGCACTGATCTGCAAATGGGTTTCAGCCGTGCCTATATTAGGGTTGTCACTATATTAGATATTAGGGTGTTCTCCTCGACTCTACTGGCACTCCCATGGCAACAAAACGACTTTTTTAAAAGCAGGACGGGAGCAACAGGGATGGGCGAAATTGCTTCCCATCTGGAAACCCGTAAAAAGCGCTCTTTCTGCAATTTCAGTTTAAATCCAAAAACTGTTAATGATGCTATTTTGTTGCATAGTTAAATAAAAGAGAATAGATTTGTTTATAGCTTGTAATCAGTAGAACTTATGGAGTGAATTTTATACGATATGTTATATAATATATAAAATGAGTGAATGAAACGTATCGGGCACAATCGGTTTAGTTCTTAGAAGACTTTGTGTTGTAGCTTTTTTTTCTAAAAAAGCTGAGTGAGATTTTATGTGCCACTTTCCCACAGTTGATTTCTTTTGTTGACACCAAATTCAGTAAAAAAGTTCAACACAGTTGGAAGCAAACATGTGTGAGAGGGGACATGGGGGCACAAACTTCCACAAGGGTTTTGGAACTGGAAAATTTGTTATGCAAAAAATTTTTTGGTCAATTTTTTTTTAAATTTTTTATCTAAAAAACGCCATAAAACCAAGATCCACCTCTGTACCCTCCTAAAAATTTCAGAGATGCACATATTTGGTTGGAAAGTGTGTTGATGCACTTAGCTGCAGAATATACTTTTTCGCAGACATAGACAATTTTTTTGAGAAAGAATGAAAATCCAATATAAAGGAAGTGAATTTTTTCCAACTTTGACCCAAGTTCTCAAAAATCTAGTCCACTTCTTTTTCTACCATGGCAACTGTCGAAGCAAGTATATTCTCCTTTTTTCTGCCCCATCGGGGCATTTTCTAATAAACTAGTTCACCTCTTTTTAGTGGGCCTCAACCATGCACGAAAACCTCCATAGAAGCACATTGAAGTTTTGAATTTGGTCATCTTCACGTCAAAAAAACAATAAAAAACCATCTTCAAACTACGAATTCTCACTTCCAGCAAAAGTAAAAGATGTGTAAACTGCATAATACTTAAAAAAACATTGTAAACAGACTGAAAAATGACCACACCTATTGAATTCCTCATGGTCTAGAATCCTTAAACCCAAAAAATCGCAGAAATACCTTTGTTTACACTCGATATGAATTAGTGTGTAAAGTGATCACATTCATTAAATTCTCAGTCATCAAAAACCCCTCCCAAAGAATTTTTTTGCGTAAAGTGATCGCATTCATTAAATTCCCAATGATCGAAAACCCCTTCTACAAAAAAATTACGAAAATAGGCTTGGTTAAATCCAGAATAATTTTTTTGCGTAAAGTGACGCATCCATTGAATTCCCCACAGTCGAAAACCCCTTCCATAGAAAATCACAAAAATATGCTTGTTTACACCCCAGATAGATTTTCGTGTAAAATGACGTATCCATTGAATTTTCCGCAGTCGAAAACCCCTTCCACAAAAAATAACGAAAATACACTTGTTTACACCCGGAATAGTTTTATACGTAAGATGACCGCATTCATCAAATTCCCCATGGTCGAAAACCCCTTCCACTGAAAAATCTGGAAAATACGCTTGTTTACTCACGGGATAATTTTTTTGTGTAAAGTGATCACATTCATGGAATTCATTGTGGTCGAAAATCCCCTCCACAAGAAAATCACGGCAATGCGCATGTTTACACCCTGGATAACTTTTTTGTGTAAAGTGAAGCATCCATTGAATTCCCCGCAGTCAAAAACTCCTCCCATAGAAAATCACAAAAATACGCTTGTTTGCACCCGGGCTAGTTCTTTTATGTAAGATGATCACATTCATCAAATTCCCCGTGGTCGAAAACCCCTTCCACTGAAAAATCACGAAAATACGCTTGTTTACTCACGGGATAATTTTTTGTGTAAAGTGATCACATTTATTGAATTCCTCGTGGTCGAAAACCTCTTCCATCAAAAAATCACGAAAATACGCTTGTTTACACAATGGATAATTTTTTGCGTAAAGTGACCACATCTATTGAATCCCCGCGGTCGAAAACTCCCTCCACTGAAAAATCACGAAAATACGCTTGTTTACACCCGGGATAATTTTTTGTGTAAAGTGACCGCGTCCATCAAATTCCCAATGGTCGAAAACCCTAGCAGCCCAAAAATCCCAATAAGGCTACAAGTTCAATTGAAACTGCAAAAAAATTAGTAGTGCATTATGCGGCAAAAAATTATTTTTTTGAACCCATAAGTATTATATAACAAAATTGGGGAATTTGGCGTTTTCCAGGACTTTAGTCAACCATATAATTGAATTGAGGCCATATTTCAAAGAAAAAAAAATTCGCATTTGAGATTACACCCCCAAGATGCTTAGGCCGAAGTATGGAGGTTGGATATGGCACACCGATTGCTGGGCATGGTGGAACTGGAGGGCCTTAAAAAGTGCGTTTTTTACCTGTTTTTGGGGCCCCACCGAGCACCACTTGCAGATAGAGGCGAAATGACAAAAGGCACCCCATAGTTTGCCTCTATGCCCGATATTATGCAAAAAACCCGAAGGTTCTAGCTCTTACCGTTTTGGCTCCAGAGGAGGGGGGACATGAAATTTGAGGGCCAAGTATATTATAGGTTGACGCTGTCGCGCCACCTATGATTTGGTTGCCGATATTTTCAATATGTTTATTGTACATCATTTTGAGCAATCTTATTATCTCAAGTAAGATGCCTGCGACTTATGACGAAGAAAAAAGGAAATTTTTGAACGACGTTGAACAAAATCAAGCCGTTATTTATAGTCAAATTTTGCAAATTGTGGACCCAAGTGCGAAAGTTCGATGGACTGATGCCGTAGATGCGCATTGTTGGGTGAGTAAAAAACGTGAGTAAGTTTGTAGCATATAACCGAAAAACACGTTTCATTTCAGAAAAAGTTCGAAGATTTGTGGTGATCGATTATAAATTATGCCTTGAATCGAAATTAAATTGTTCAAAGATTGTGATTCATTTAAGTTTCCATGGAAAAAAGGAAGATGACTGAATTATAAATGAATGATAAGGTTTCAGTGTATTACTCAATTTTTATACTCAATATTCCAAACACAGACACTGCTCTCACACGATTGCAGTGCCGAAGTCATATTTTGACAAATGAGAATAGTGAATTGAGCTAATATTTATGTATTTTACTGATCATCAACTGCATGGTTATTAATGAGGCAGGTTTAAATAAAATTCCTTGAATTAATAGTTATACAGAGCCCCCACTAATTTTTTTGTGACTAAATTTTGCTTTTTTCTGGCTTGATGTTCTTTTAGCTCAAAAATACTTTTTAAGCCTTTTTATTTTCATTTTCCACAACTCATCTTTGCATAACCTGTATCTCCTCAATAATCGTGTTTTAAAGTTTCAGAACTTTTCGAATTTACGAGCCTTGTAATATCTACTGAATTTTTGTTCATCAAGACGACTTCCAGAAAAACAGTCTAACTGATTTGTTTGAACTAGACAAAATTACAGCCGTCTGAACTAGCAATTATTCCACTGCACCATTCACGACACTGTTGCCCCAATGATTGGGAGATGAATATTATGAGAGGACTGTTTGTGTTTTCAAATCGCATGTAAAAAATTGAAATTCAGAGAAGTCTACGAAAACTTCCAGGAAATGGCCTAGATTGCAATGTCAATTGCCCAAATTTGTTTAGGTTATGAAAAATTATCATAGTACACATTTTGTTACCAAGCTTGTCTTCTTCACACCAAAGACATTCTCATCCGGGTAGGCTTTGTTTGTGGACAGATTCTGGTAATGGTCCTCTTGATAACATCTTTGTGCAGAGGCCGTTTTTTGTCAAGAGAGGGTGGTAGGTTCAGTAAGATCATGTGATATTTTTACTATAACTATTTTCTTGACCATTTCCATGCTGTTTCGATGTTAATTTTTCAGGTTTCTTACTCACTCATCTTGAAACTGTTTGCACAATAAAAAAGTGGTACTGTATAGAAGATTTGCTTGCTCATCCTGCTCAATAGATGAATAGTCACTTTTCCAGAATTTTTAAATTTTTGCTTTCCAGTAGATTTCACAAGTCAGTATCTTATTCCCTGTACGTTGATCTGTTGCATGTACCTAACCCCTATCAGCACCATTTAAATTCTAATAAATCTTTTTGGCGTAAAACATTCGGTCAGCCATAGCTGATATTAGAGGCAATGATTATTAGTGACCTACAATTGTTGCCAGAAGTAATATTTTATTCATAAACCACGTTCCAGAATTGCACCTCTACTTTTTCTCCAAATGCTTGGTTGAGTAAATCGACAGCAACCTTCATGAAAACCTTGCCGAAAATTTCTCAACAATAGCAGCACCAATCAGCTATTTGGCGATCTGAAGTTTCTATTCCACCAAGAGTGAGCCTTCTGCTCGGCTTCGCCTTTTTTAATATTATCAGATTGCTGTTTCGTACGGCCTATTCCCAAGTGAGCAATTCCCGATTCAGCGAATTCCCAAATGGGCGAATTCTCAATTGAGCGATTCCAAACCAGCAATAGAGAATGCAATCATAGGTGGCGCGATAGCATCAACCTGTAAAATACTTGGCCCTCGAATTTCATGTCCCTCCTCTCTAGAGCCAAAACGGTAAGAGCTAGAACCTTCGGGTTTTTTCCATAATTTCGGGCGTAGGAGCGAACTATGGGGTGCCTTTTGTCATTTCGCCTCTATCAGCAAGTGTTGCTCGGTGAGGCCCCAAAAACATGCAAAAAACGCACTGTTTATGGGTCCCCAGTCCCACCATTCCCCACAATAGGTGTGGTGTATCCAAGCACCATACTTCGGCCTAAGCATCTTGGGGGTGCAGTCTTCATTTTTTTTAACATATGGCCTCAATTCAATTACATTGTCGTCCAAAGTCCCGGAAGCCGCCAAATTTGGCAATTTTGTTATATAAACTTACGGCTTCAAAAAAATAATTTTTTTGCATCGTAATGTACTACGGTGCCTGAATTTTTTGCAGTTTCAATTGAACCGGTAGCCTTATTGGGATTTTTGGGCTGTAAGGGTTTTCGATCATGGGGAATTCAATGGACGCGGTCACTACACAAAAAACATCGTTACTGTGAATAAAGGTACTCCTTGACTTTTTCGAAGAAGGGGTTTTCGACCATTCGGAACGCGGTCACTCTACAAGAAAAATGATCTCGGAAACGAGCGTATTTTCGTCATTATTTGGGGCAAGGGGTTTTCGACCACGGGGAATTTAATGAATGTGATCACTTTACACACATCATCAAATTGAGGGTGAACAATTGTATTCCTGCGATTTTGGGTTTAAAAGGTTTCTGACCATGGGGAATTCAATGGATGCATCACTTTACACAAAAAATTATCTCGGGTGTAAACAAGCATATTTTCGTGATTTTTTTGGAAGCTGTTTTCGACAATTGAGAATTTAATGAATGCGATCGTTTTACGCACAAAATTATATTGAGTGTAAACAAATGTATTTCTGCGATTTTCGGGGTAAGAGGTTTCTGACCATGGGGAATTCAATGAACACAGTATCTTCACACAAAAAATTATTCTGTGAGTAAACAAAGATTTTTGTGCGGTTTTTTTGTGTTGAGCGTGGGGATTTTAATGGAAATGACCACTTTACACTCTGTTTACAACGTGTTTCCAGTTTTATGCGATTCACGCATCTTTTACTATTACCGAAAGTGAGAATTCATAGCTTTAAAATTGTTTTTCATTATTTCTTTGATGTGAAGATGACCAAATTTAAAACTTCAATGTGCCTCTACGAAGGTATTCATGCATGGCCCATTAACAAAAGGTGGACTAGTTTATTAGAAAATGCCCCGATGGCGCAGAAAAAAGAAGAATATACTTGCTTGGATAGTTCTCAAGCTAGAAAAACAAGTGGACTAGATTTTTGAGAATTTGGGTAAAAGTTGGGATAAATTCACTTTTGTTACATTGGATTTACATTCTTTCTCAAAAAAAATTTTCCATGTCAGTGAAAAAGTATATTCCGTGGGTGAGTGCATCAACACACTTTCCAACCAAGCCCCAGTTGCACTAAAGGGGTCTACACTAGGGCTTGTCACATTAAGTAGATTGGGAGCCATGTCATGTTAACTGAATTTGGTGATCAGTCACATTGATGGGAAAACCCATACCATATCCCATAAGAAATACGGCCATGACACTGTAAGTGACATGCTGTGACCCTGTGGGTGGCTCTGTTTGGGTATCTACTTCGGGAACCTAACCCAGCTGGTACTACCACAGGAAACCTATGGTGTACCTTGACCTTGTCCTGGGGTTCAGCTGTAGAATAATGGACAACGCGGCCAGGTAAGGGATGACAATCCCTAGTCCTCATTCACTGGGAATGAGGGACTGTGCCATTCATGGAATGGCTTACTGTAGGGGACCCAATTGTAAACCTAAATCCCCTTATTGGCCCTGACCTTAAGGGTTCAAGGGCTTTTCTAACTGAGGGTACTCTCAAGGGAAAACTGGCTTAAGGAGGATTCCCACAAATATACCCTTAACAATAATATCCCTGAGAAGACTCACTTGATCCTCTTTTCAAAGTACTCGGTGCTGGGCGACGGGTTCAAGGGTTAAAGGTGGGTCCTAGGGACGACAGGGAGCGGTTACAGTAATACGAAACGATTCAGTGTGGAGTGTCGGCAAATGCCGGTTGGCGAGCGGCGATACAAAGCGTACCTTGGGGAGGTGAGAGGGGTTCTTGATCAACAGGCGAGGGGGTAACTCCTAGGTTGGAATATGGTAATGGGCAACACAAGGGAGATCGAAGGGGAATATGTTAATTTATTAAGAAAAGCGGTGGATGCAGGTAAAATATGTAAATTTGTATAATGACAACACAGAGGAATGCAAGAATGCAAGCTGGAAAATGCAAAGACGATTAGGCCCAAAAATGAGTGCAAAATTAAAGAAACAAGTCCTTTTAAAGGGCCCCGTAATCTACAGTATGCCTTGGGTGGAGCTAAGACACACCCAAGCTAACTTCTACAGGGGAAATCGCTGCAGAAGGTGCCTATGGTCACATAGACATTTTCCAGTTCACTATGTTCAGCATTGGGGCGAGTTTCACTCTCCATGCTGAACATTATGAACGTCATCTAGTGAGAATCTCCAAACTAGTTGTTTCACGTTGCGAAACGTTGCTAGTTTTTACTGATAAGAGGTGCACATTGTGCTCCAATTACAGCAATGAGTTCCGAGAGCTTATCTTTAATAGAAATTCTGACTAGTGGGTTAATACCGTAGTCTACGTGCCCAATGGAAAAATAACAAATTGTAATGAAAATAAAAGTGCAAAAATGAAACAAAAACAAAACGCAAAAAGTACACACAGAAAATGCATGTAAAAATATAAAAACAGAACACAAAATTAATGTAAGTTACTGTCACATTAACTGAAATTGGGGGCCATGTCACATTAAGTAGATTGGTGATCAGTCACATTGATGGGAAAACCCATACCATATCCCATAGGCAATATGGCCATGACACTGTAGGTGGCATGCTGTGACCCTGTGGGGTGGCTCCATTAATGGTTTCAGTTCGGGAACTTAACCCAGCTGGTACTACCACAGGTAAACCTATGGTGTACCTTGGCCTTGTCCTAGGGTTATGCTGTAGAATAATAGACAACGCAGCCGGGTCAGGGATGCCAATCCCTAGTCCTCACTCACTGGGAATGAGGGACGGTGCCATTCGAAGAATGGCATACTGTAGGGGACCCGATTGTTAACCTAAATCCTCTTATTGGCCCTGACCTTAAGGGTCTGAGGGCTTTCTCAACTGAGGGTACTTCCGAGGAAAACTAGCTTAGGGGAGACTCCCACAAATATACCCTCAACAATAATAACCCCTGAGAAGACTTACTAATCCTCTTCTTAACCTACGCGGTGATGAGCGACGGGTCCTGGAGGTCAAAGCATGGGGTCCTAGGGACCGCGATGAACGGGTACAAAATCCGAGCGATTCGGCGTGGGGTACTGCAGCTGCGGATCGGCAGGGGGCGGTATCAAACGTTTCCTCGGCGAGGGCGACGGGGTTCCTGATTAACGGCGATGGGGACAAGTTCCTACGGTTGGGTTACTGTAGTGGTAACGTATATGAAGGCCGGAGGCGAGAATATGTAAATTTTATTCAACAAGCGGCGAACGCAGTTGACAATAAAACAATATAATAATAATGACGACAGCAAAACGCAAGACGCAAGGCTAAAACGCAACAACCAATTAGAGTCGAAGACAAGACGAGTCAAGACAGAAAAATGACAAAACATGCCCTTTTAAAGGGCTCCATAAACTACAGTATGCCTTGGGCGAAGTTAACACTCCCCCAAGCTAACTTCTGCAGCGGAAATCGTTGCAGAAGATGCCTATGGTCAGATAGACATTTTCCAGTTCACAACGTTAAGCGTTGGGGCGAGTTTTCACTCTCCATGCTTAACATAGGAACGTCACTAGTGAGAATTTTGAACTAGTCGTTTCATGTTGCGAAACGTCGCTAGTTTTTACTGATAAGAGGTGCACCTTGTGCTCCAATTACAGTGATGAGCTCGGAGAGCTTATCTCTAACCGAAATTCTTGACTAGCGGGTACATACTGTAGTCTATGTGTATAACAAAATAACAAATCGAAACGGAAATAAAATGTGTGCAAACGCAACAGAAATAAAACATGAAAAGTACACACATAAATTGCATGTGAAAATTATAAAAACGAAACACAAAATTGATGAAAATTACTGTTACACAAAATGTAACGAAAAACATAACGAAAAATTGTGATGTGAATCACATGACGTTCGACGAAATTCGTCAGCACGTGACACGGCCGTCCTTCGAAAAAGGGCTTCCTTGTCCTTGTGCGGCATGTCTGTGGAGGTCAAACGTTCAGGTGATGGTGATGGCGGGCGGTGGATGGTCCAGTGGTTTTTCGGTGCGTTTTGGCTTGTGGAATTATGTCAATGGTGGGTGGAATTGCTGGCGTCAATTGGAGATGCCTGGAGTTGCTGACGTCAGTTGATCCGTTCGGTGAAGTTGCCAATTGTCGATTGATTTGTGAAATCTGAAATGAGACTAAAGAAAAATTTTAGGGGTGAGATATAGGCTATTGCACGGATGCGCCTGTGATGTGAGGCAATACCCTAGTTTAGATGCATTGATCGCTGCTCATTCTCTTCTTTACACTGCTATTCCAGCATGGAACAGGAGTGGGTATTCTGTGAGGGGCACGGCGGTCCTTCGGAAAAGGAAGACCCTGTCTGTAAGTAAAGAAGAGAAGAGCCATTGATTATGGGTCGGAGACCTCTGCATCAAGATGTGGGTCAATGAGATCTTGTGTAAAATCTCGGTTTGTTGATGGAATCAACAATGGTGCCATCTTGATGACCTGGGAAGTGGAAGGTATCTCCTCTTCTTCTGTAGGCTGAGCAGGTGACACGTAGCGTCTAAGCTGGTTGACATGTACAGTGTCTTCTTGGTCAGTCCCAAGTGGGATAGTGTTATTGGGATATGCCACATTCATTACAAAGTAGGGCCCATCATAAACGGGCAGCAATTTAGGCGTTAGGCCACGTTTGCTGGTTATGCGCAGCTTGAGCACCTGATCCCCAACTTTGTATGAGACATCTCCTGCCATGCGGTCGTATGACCTGGCATAAGCCGCCTGTGATCTCTCGATTCTGCTCTGGATCAAGGTCAAGGCATTTGTGAAATGCCGTTTGACCTCCATATCATAAGTAGAAACATCTATGATATGGGCCGAAGGGTTGAATGAGAGCGCCGCATCAACAGGTAGCATGGGCGTACGGCCATACTTGAGCTCAAAGGGTGAATACCCTGTGGACTCATTCATGCTAATGTTGACGGCGAACACAGAATACGGCAGGTGTTTATCCCAATCAGTATGACCTTGGTGGACATACATACGTAACCGTGTAGCTAGCATTTGATTAGCTCTTTCCATTTCTCTGTTTGTCATCGGGTGATAAGCGGTGGAGTGGATTTCCTTTGTTGAACAAGTGGCAGTGATTTCAGTCATCAGTTTGGATGTGAAATCAGTGCCACAATCAGACTGAAGAATCTGTGGTGCCCCATGTCTGCAGACAATTTGTGTGACAAAAAGTTGTGCTATGGTTTGGGCAGTGATGTTGGGAGTAGCAAAAGCTTCAACCCATTTAGTAAAGTAGTCTATAAAGACTACAATAAAACGGTTTCCACTTTCGCTAGTGGTCATTGGTCCCATACAGTTGACACCGACTGGATGAAATGGCCCAGTAATGGTAATCGGTTTCAGAGTTGCACGGGTCTTTTGTCTTACGGGTTCATTCCATTGGCAAAGATCACACCGCTGACAAAAGGACTTGACGTCCTCACTGAGGGAAGGCCAGTGGTACCTGCGGGCTATAAGCCTCGCGGTACGTTTCACACCAAAGTGTCCAGCAAGAATGTCATTATGGTGAGCCTCAATAATGGTAGTAACCATTGATCGGGGTACGACAATCTTGTTGGACTCGCCTGTCCACTTCTGAAGGATGTTATCCAACAGGTGGTAGCCATTAACATCATTCTGATCACCGTAGGGTTCTAGTGACCTAAGAATGGAGGCTAATTCCGGATCCTCAAATTGAGTTGTGAGAAGGTCATGGTGCTGGGCATCCTGTGATATCTCTGCATAAGACTCAGACCTCGCCAGGTGCTGCGCACCATCGGTGGTCCTGTTGGATGATCTCGCCAGGCGATGCGCACCATCGGAGATCATTTGAGATGTTCTCGCCAGGTGCTGAGCACCATCAGAGATCATCATAATCTCTCCCTCAGGCCTGTATAGGGGAATATCGTCAATACTGTCCCTGACACGGGAATTAGGATCAGGAAGGCGTGGGAATGTGTCAGCATTACCATTAGACCCACCTTTTCACGGCCGAATTGTCAGTTTGAATTCAGCGAGCGCGAGGCCCCACCGAGCTATCCGGGCTGAAGGGTTGGGTTTCTCCAACACAGCCTTAACAGCAGTGTGATCGGTCTGAACGACCACCTCATATTGAAAGAGGTAAGGTCGAAAGTGCTTGAGGAAATGGACAACAGCGAGAGTCTCCAACTCCGTAATAGTGTAGTTCTTCTCAGCTGCTGTTAACCCTCTACTGGTGTACACAACAGGATGGTCGTATCCATTACCATCTAACTGGCTCAGAACTACTCCTATCCCCCAAATACTTGCATCAGTTTGAAGTATGAAGGATTTTGTAAAGTCCGGATGGGGCAGAACAGGAGAGTTCATGAACAGCCTTCGGAGTTCATCGAACGCCGCTTGCTGAGGTTTTGACCACAGGAAGGTAACTTCCTTCCGTAAGAGCTTGGTCAGCGGCTCGCTGAGCCGAGCGCAACCAGGGATGAAATGCCTATAGTAAGACACAAGACCAAGAAAAGACTTGATGTCCTTGGCATTCTGTGGAATGGGTAGATCCTGGATGGCAGCCATTTTGACTTTATCCGGCTCTAGACCTTTCTGTGAGATATGGTACCCTAGATATTCTACCTCGGAGTGCGAAAACTTGCACTTGCTCAGTCTGAGCTTCATCCCACCTTGACGGAGACGCATAAACACATCCGTCAGGCACTCAAGCATCTGGGTGTGAGAGTTCCCGAACACCAAGATGTCATCGAGATAAGTCAATGCCGTGCGCCACTGCAATCCTGTGAGAAGCAGGTCCATGAGACATTGAAATGTCCCAGGTGCATTGCAAAGACCAAAAGGCAGATAGTTGAACTCGTAAAGTCCAATAGGCGTGATAAATGCCATTTTCTCTTTGTCTGCCTTGGCAATAGGTATAGACCAGTAGGCGTTAGCTTGATCAAGGGTAGTAAAGTATTTCATACTCTTGAGTGTGTCGAGGATATCATCAATCCGTGGGAGAGGATAAACATCCTTTTTCGTGACCTCGTTAAGACCACCAAAGTCCACACACATCCGGTGTGACCCATTTTTCTTGCAAACCAGGACGGTATTGGTAGCCCAGGGTGAGGTACTAGGCCAAATAATGCCTTTTTCCTGGAGTGCTTTGACTTCCTGTATGATGAGATCCTTTTCCTTGGGCGCGGTGCGGTAAGGGAAATGGCGGACTGGGCGAGCATCACCCGTACTGATCTCGTGGTGCACAAGGTCAGTGGAACCTGTGTGTCCTTTTCATCAATAGCATAGAGGTCAGTGAATGCGACCAGTAGGTCGAGCAACGCTGTTTTGTCCTGTGAGGAGATATCTGAAGATATCACAGCATTGGCTTCAACCCACTTATGGTCAAGAATGGTATCAGACTTGACCGCCGATTCCTGTGAAGAATCAGTGTGCATCTGCACATGACCAATGGTCGTGTGCGGGTAGAGAACCACTGAGTGTGTACTCGGGTTAACTACCTGTAGGGGTATGCGACCATTAGTCACAGTACTCACAGTACCAGCAAAGTACACACTGCGTTGCTGTCCCAAAAGAGGCTTAGGAAAGAAAGCTACCTCGGGTACAGTTGCGTATAATGCAGGTACAGGTGTAGTAAATTGTGTCAACGAGCGAGGCTCAAGGACAATCAACTCCTGCAAGGGTAGTGCCCCATGAGTGGAAGGAGGATTGTGAATGAGCCCCTCACACGGAACCTGAAGTTCCTTGAACTGAAGAAAGGATTTCTCCCAGTTCAAGCTGACACAATTGAACCGCCCGAGGAATTTCGTCCCCAAGACTAGTTCAGCCGAACAATTCTCTTGAACTTGGGCCTGAATCCGTTCAGAGACATCAGCCACTGTCACCGTGACGTAGGCAGTGCCTAGCAGTAGAATCAGAGACCCATTGGCTGCTATGGGGCAAGCCCTAGTCTCTGTGAGCACCAAGTCGGGTAACTGAACCACCAACTTGTGATCCAGGAGTGAGAAAACTGCTCCTGTATCAATTAGAGCTTTGGCCTCCACCCAATTGTTCAGTAGAACTCTGATATGAGGGTACCTCATTTCAGTAGGGTAGAAAGCTGCCACTACATGATCTGGGTCAGGCACGGAGTCATCAAAACTCGACTTTGGCGCATCGGTTCGCCTTGGTATTGGCAAACCAGTGCGCCGGAGTAATCTTACCAGAGCATAACCAACCGAGGCTTCCGGATCGGTCCCAGGAGTGGGATGAATGTGAACAGTAAGTACATGATCCGATCGTTCTCCTGAGCTCTGAGTAGCTCCTAATGATTCGACTTCAGCGTCAGAGAGTGGATGCACCTCTAGTACAGGGGATGCAGGGGCATCAGAATCACTAGGCTTGCGAAAATGGCCTTTCTCTAGTGTGACCGGAGGAGCTCCAGGCGGAGGTTGAGGACAGTTTGACCCTGACCTGGTCATAAAGTGACTGCTGGCCCATCTAGAAGAGGTTCAACTCCCTCTGGTTTACCCACGGGATGAGGCAATTGAGGAAGCTCACGAGGGTGACTGAGAAATGGACGAAGTCCTTGATCTGGATCGGGACCCCAACCTGTGGGAGGCCCTTGATAGTGAAGGTGTGTTCTCCCACCAGGGTTCGATCTGGTCAATCTCAGCCGCTGTCAAAAGAAGTGGCAGTTCTACTGCATTCAATTGACAGACTTGTTGTTGGTAATCAAACGTGATATTCTAAAATTGTTCTAGAAAGTCCAATCCGAGAATCAGATCGACCAGTGCCCAGAAAGGAGACGTAGTCTTACACACATGGAGATGTATATCCACTCTTGTGTGGGGCTGACAGGTTCCAGGCAACATGATCTCATACGGTCCCGATAGGAGAGTATGGACAGCTTTCCCATTGATACTCATCAATGGGTTAAAGTCATGATGTTGCTGGAAAGCCATCCCCTCTTCGGACTTTCTTTAATCAAGGCTTTGTGAAGGCGTTGACTAATGATGGTACGTGGAAAACCAGTGTCAAGGAAAGCAGGAGTTTCCTTGTGGTCAACCAGTACGACAAAACACGGAGTGATCCTGTCCAACTGAGTTGGCACATCCTTCTGTACGTAATGAAAACCTATCCAACGCTGAACTTTCCGGAGGAGGTTCAACGGAGAGTATTGGCTAACAAACCAAACCTGTCGTTTCGGCAGGCGGTAACTGAGGTAATAGGAGATCCCAAGGTAGATGAGAAATCCTGTACTGGCCAGCACTGCCAGCCTGATGAGTGTGTTAAAGATCAACTGCACTGGTCACTCAAAAGAGACTGTAAGCCCTGTATGAGGTTGTGCTGTTGACCAGTAATCACGTGGTTTGCTGCCAGACCAACACCTTCCAGTTAGGCTTTGATGTCAGTCCCTACCACTGCAACCGCTTGATAAATAGTATCTGGTTGGAGGGATAGACCAGCGGTATAATTTACCAACTGGTTCAAGACTGCTTCATTTTGCTCAGTCTTGTAAACGTACTGTTTAAAGAAAGCAAAACTTGAAGGGGTCATCGCCAATTGATCATGAAAGAGCGCAGGAGCGTCAAAGTGTGTGACATTGAAGTGCTGTTTCCAGAACAGTTCAAGTGGAATGTGGCTCACATGGACCGTGCCAGACTCAGTAAACCAGCAGGAGCGATTTCAGAAAATCCCCATAAAGTGATGGTCACACGGCACTTTTGGACTGAATTTAGTGAGATCTGGGCCACCAGGGGTGGCAAAGGCAAAATAAATGGTACCGCCAACCTGTAGGGGTAGATACTTGTAACAGTTGTCTCCCACCCCGTACGAATGGTAGACATAAGTGGCGTTGACCTTTTGACACAGCCATATCGTCAGTGCTTCACCGGTAAATTCCGCCCTCAGATCATTCCTTTGCAGGAATGCCCGGGCTCCTAGTGTAGGGTCAAAACGAAGCAACTGCCAAGTCAGATCAAGGTAGGGTTGAGCCTGAGAACACAACTCAAGCCCATGAACCGAAAATTGTTAATTTCCGATTCTTTGATCTGCTGAGCCAGGTAGTTCAGTTTGGCATTGACGGGGTCAGGGACGGAGTCCTTCGCCAATCCGAACAACCTCTGGGTCAAATTAAATCTTCCGTGGATGCGTAGAAAAAGACCCTGATCCGTTCACACTGTGTTGGACTGGAGGTCAGGACACAACCGAAAGACGCCAGAGTTTCCTGGGATCTTCAGAGCAACCTGCAAATCATCAATGATGATATGGTTCTCTGATACAGATGCAGTGTAATTACCCTGAGGTCGATAATGACACTGTGCTGTAAAGTTCGTGGCAGGCCAAACAATTACCCCGTCAAGAGTAGTGCATTGACCTGCAGTGGGACTGCATCCACCTACATCTCCTAAGGTACTTAGAGCTGTAGTGCCATCCCACGAAGCGACCTGTCCCTCCTCGATGAAGAGGTTAGTCACTGTCTTGCAGACGTCATTGCAGCACCATGAGTACATCACTTCCAGTGTTTGGTTAGTGCTGTAAAAGCCAGGACGTATCTCCACAAGCTTTTGTAAACCAAACACCTTCGTGTGATGTGCCAGTGTACACGCCGCAGGCGCTAGATGCTGAGTGGTAATGACGTCTGCAGTAATGCCCCTAGATCCAAAAAAACCAGTGTTAGTACATACCTTACGGTTTCGCAAAGTACATTTCCATGCTGAAGTAGTGATTGGATCAGAAATAGGTACATATACTGTAACATTCATGCGTCGTGGACTCCACGAAGATTTTGGTGGTTTGCATTCAACTTTTTGAGGTAACTCAAGTGGATGACCACTTCTTGAAAGACCACTAAATTGGTAGTGAGTAGCATGTGTTGCAGAGCTCATTCCTAAGAACAGTAGTGTCACAAAGGCCCAATTTATTATATACAAAATATTTACAAATGGTGCTCATAAATATATACCAAAATTTACAGTCTTCACCCGTCAGGCGGCTTCATTCTTCATTGTCATCGTCATCGGACGATACCGGGTCCTCTCCGTGGAAGTCGATGACCAAGCCTCCACACGGGTGGACTTTGCGAAGAACGCCAATCTTCGGGGACTGTGAGACGGTTGCGGTTGGGAATGGCGACGCCTCGATGACACTGACGTTGTTGCCGATGGCGCGCAATGGTTCTCCAAAGATGTTGGTGACCGGTTGCTGTTGAGCAATCGCCGCCAGTGTTTGGGCTCCCCTTGTTATTGTTGTCAGTCACGTGGCAACAACTGCTGTGGGCTGCACGTTGCGACTGGCTTCCTCCACAGCGCGGCGGATGGCGTCCACTGCTGGCGACAACAGTTCACCGTCCAACAGGATCTTGTCCACCGGGATGGGGCGAATAGTTCCATCGGCAATAAACTCGAGCGCCCGTCGAGCGACGTCAGGTCCCAATATACGCAACGCTGCTGGTGCCGATAGCACCACATCGGCGGCCGTAAACGCCTCAACCTCGAACGGCTGGTTGAGTAGCGCCCATGGGATGTGCGGATATTTCTTGGCCAAATCCGTTGACCACACGGCCTGCATGGCATCTGTGACGGATGAGGAATCAGTAAACAAGAAATCATTAAAGCCGGTGACTTATAAGGATATCTGATTTTCAGACCTGAAATGTCAGAAACAGAAGGTAGTTTACCTATCAGATTCATCGATTCCAATTGACTGACGACCTCCAACGTGGAGTCCGTAGGAATTCCAGGCGGCAGTCCTTGGTTGATCGAATGGGCCGGGGGCGCCGGTGTATCTTCCGTCTGTCGATACGACGCGATTACGCTGATGTCGCCAGTCATTTTCGGTGTCATTGACGGGTTTACGTTGACCGGCGTCGCGTATTTCGGTGGCGGCGGCCGAAAGGCTGATGACAGAGTCGATGTTGAAACCACTGCGGCAGCTGAAAACCCAATACTGATTACACAGACAGGATAACACAGTTGTGAGTGATCCGCCAGATGTTCAGCCAGAACTTCATCATCCAGATCAAACAGATTTGGATGAAGAAGACTGTCAGTAGCCCCTACGGCATTATTTTGCGGTGGGCGTGACCGATATTGGTTCCTTGTCCGGTGAGGAGTTGGATTAGCATAACGCCGAAATTTTCCACTTGCCCCCTGAGGAGAGTAACCAGAATTACCAAAGTTAGTCTCACCAGGCAATGTCAAAATCCGATTTGGGCAGGCGGAAGCCCTGTGCACTCGTAACTTTGGGCAATGTAGGCAGGGTCTATCACATCGGTCAGTTGGGTGTGCCCTCGTTCAACAAAAATAGCAATGGCTGGCGCCGGTGGCAGTGGCGGTGCTAGGGCTGGCGCTATCGAGATGTTGGGCCCGGCAATTAGAGTCGTTGTGGGTGCAGCATCCATGGTAGGAGCACATCTGTAAATGTGCCCCTGATGGGCGATCGCCAGCATTTTGGACATGCGTCGACAGCGTCGTTGAGGGCGTCAAATTTCTCGGAGGGGGCGCCATTTGCTGAGCCGTAAGCTGGACCATCTCCGATTGCAAACGTCAAATTTCGTCAGACAGCATTGCCGACGGACGTTGAGGGGTGCCTTTTTGATTCGACATTGACCTGATGTTGTCGGCGGTCCTTTGTTCTGAAGAGAAAACAGCATTAGATGGGGCAGTATACCTAATCTCATCCCGAAAAATTTGCGATTCTGCGTAACAGGCTGCTTTGAGAGTCTCTTCAAGAGTTGTGAACTCCCTGAACTTAATACTATCTCAAAGGACTGGTTTCAACCATATCAGAAAGATAGGTTTTACAATTGAATCCCTAACGTCAGTGGCGAGATCCGGATAAGCCACCCTGGACAGTCTCTTAAGGTGCTCAAGATAAACTATCGCTGACTCAGTCAGCTTCTGCAGGCGATCCTGGATCAACTGCTGATGCAGATCTGAGTCACGCCCTACTGGAAAGTCTTTCCTCAGAAAAGCCATGAACTCTTCGTAGTGGGTAGGCTGTGGAGTACCACTGCTAAAGTCCGGGTAGGATGCGAGAGCAGGACCTGTTAGGCAAGACTCCAGAAATGCGATTTTATATGCATGATCCGTTTCTGTTACCCCTTGAAGTGTAAAGAAACGGGTCAAGTGGGATATAAAATCCGTTATGGACTCACCAAAAGCACCTGAAAAGGCAGGAGGGGCCATGAAGCTGGACACAGGAGGGTGCCTTCTGCCATTCATAGCATCCAGCTTTTGGTTGAGTGGTCCAAGGGCATTTTCAAATGCCGCTTGGACCTTATTCTCAATCTGTGAAGGTAGATCAACTTCTGACTTCATAGTAGAGAGTTCGTCTTCCTGTAAGGTACCTAAGACTGATAATTGTGCCTGTGAAGCTATTCCATCAAACTGAATAGAGAGGGGCTCACTTGTCTGCTTAAGCTTAGTACTAAGGCGACAGGAACATCTAGGTATCTCTATTTTGTGAAAGTGAAGTAAGTGTTACTTTTGTAGTCATGTGGCGAAGAGGCGCGGGAGTTACAAGATCGTTTACGTGACGGCATTTTTGAGACTTTAACTCTTGTTCTTCACAATAACTAGCGGCCCCTCAACGATGAAGCTAGAAAAGAACAAGGTTTTAGCTCTCAGAACGGCCAGAAGGTAAGGTAGGTTGACTCAGAAGGGAATTTATCTTGTCACCTATGTACTTAGAAAGGGGCTAATCCGAGTGTAAAGAAAGGGAAAATTATACCTAAACTTTTAGAAATTAATGGGGCTAGACCTGGTTATTTGAACCAAAAGTGAATAGATTTAAATAAAAAATGGTGGTTTCCCAATCGTAAAAAGAAAAGGACAACTTGAGGACGTACGGATAAACCCGCTCAAAAGGGAATTTTATTTGAAGGTTGAGTCGCTTGTGCTAGTTTACAAACTTTGGATATGGGAGGGCTCGTAACCGACAGAGTCCTACTCACCAGGAGTAGCGCATGGAGTAGCTTAAGAATTAATAAGTAAAGGGGGACAACTTAAAGTAAACTTAATGGGTAAAAATAGATAGGGACAAAATTAGTTTACACACCAGATTACGCAAAGCAGAATGCGCTATTATGCAATCGACCTCACTCACTAGGAGCAAGTGCGAACTCTGAAAAGTGGATCCCGAGGGGAGGTCATTCACATATATTCTACAACGGTGCCCAAAATGGGAATGCGCGTCTTGAACAGAAGGGGAACTCTCCAGGAGTATTATATACAGCTGGGGGCTGGGTTTCCAATCACTGAGATGAAGTGAGGATCGCAGGTCACCAGTTGGAGATAAAGTGCACCAGGTACCGAGGTGCTATTCTGACACACTCAGTCAGTAAATGGGTGGCATGGGGGTCCTTGGCCCAGCTGTGCCTAAATGGAGGTGGGGAAATGCAGGCTTCCTCCTATGAATCGAGGCTAGGCTCAACGCATCTTGAGATCAGGGGTACAGTCTGTCTCGAATAAATGAGTGTAAAGTGAAGGGCTAAGGCGGACTTAGTTGTAATGTGTTTAGGTGGACTCGAACACATTCGCTTAGGCGGACTAGCGGCATATTATGCTAAGGGACAAACCAAGGGAGGCAGACTCAGGATTCAGGGCGACTCTAGTGCGGACATTATTAGGCCAGCTAATGAAGGCGTTTGAGTGTAGAGGAATGATTACAGGGAGCCTTTTACACTTTAGGCCCAACCAGTGGTTGTGCCGTAAATCCTGAGGAATTATTCTGGTGGGGACACTGAAGAAGATCATAGATGAGAAAGAAATGCGAGATATTAGATAAGAAATTTACAGGAAGGTTGTCAACCCTTGCAGTTGTTAGACACAGGCAGTACCGTTTGCAAATGCCCAACGGTTGCATACGTTGAACAACCAACCCAGCTGAGGCCGAGTGTAAACCTGTTCGAACCTACAGTTAAAGCTTAGAAAAGGTAGTCGCGTGCTGATCTATCAGTGCCGCTACCCTGGCGGACAACCTGATCAGAATCAGGGACTGAGTGCATCTCGGGTTGCGTGAGCATGTATACTGATGTTTCCCAGGCACCAGTGACACACAGACACAACCCTGAACCAAGAGCCATAGGTGAGAAGGTAATACTCCAATCATCACCTATGACTCAAGTGGCATCTTGGAAACCGACAGTAAGCCGGTGCTGACCTCAAAAGATGTGATATACACCACCACACACTCGGTGCTGACCTCAGGTGACTGGGATGTAAGTGCCATAGTCTCATATTGCAGTATGTACGCCAAAAAGTAAGAGCCTACAGCTACAGACTTTTTACGGCAATACAGGGCATCACCGTTGCTGACGCCAGAATAAGACTGTAAAGTCTTAATTCTGATACTGGAATAGAGACTTATCATTGTGGACATCAGTAGATAGGGCCCTAGGCCAGCAACCCTGCTACGACAACACAGAGCATCGCCGTTGCTGACGTCAAAAGGTAATAGCTGAGTCTCAGTTATCCTACAACAATGATATGAGATGCAGTTGTTGCAGACACCAGATGTGTGGTTTGTAAGGCCTCACATCTCCGAACAACAGTACAGTGCATTGTTGTTGCTGACGTCAAGGACTGAAGCCAGAATAACCGACCAGTCCTAGTGCAACAACACAAGCCTCTGCTGTTGCAGACGTCACAAAAGACAGTGCCATATGGTCACCATCCGGCAATAACAACCTGTTACATTGCCATTGGTGACGTCAGAGGTAGAGCCGGAGGGCCACCCACCCCTTAAAGCAACAGCAAGGGATGCAGCTGTTGCAGACGCAGGGGGAGGACACAGAAAACCATCAACCCCTTAAATGTCCACATGCTATGTGGCCATCGCTGACGTCAGAGGCTTGACCCCGCTAGTCACGCCTCAGTGCAACAGCAGCATGTGAGATAGTTGCGGATGTCAGAGGTAGGGTCCCCAAGACACATCACCTCATAACAACAACCCAATAAGTAGTTGTCACTGATGTCAGTGGTCACGGTCGGTAAGATCGTCACCACCTGCAACCACCTAGAGAGAGAAAAGAAGGAGAGGACCATACAGTAGTGGAAAAAATAATAAGAATGACCAACTGAATGGTTGCCAAGTATGACATATGTGTGACCGGTAAAAGAGAAAGTTTTTTTTTGATAAATTTGAATAGAAGTGAAAGAGAATGGCTTTTTCTTGGTAGGAAGGAAAAGAGATAAATTTTTTAATTTGTTTGTTTAGAAAAAAGGAGAAAAAAATGGGTTAATAGTTTTTAATTGAGTTGATTTTTGAGATAAGAAAATTTATTGGAAAAGTTATTATAATTGGGTCACACGTTACCCATAGAAGACCGAGAAAAATAAAAGTAAAGTTAATAAAATAAAATTTGAGGCCCAAGAGATAAGCAATGTGATCTGCTAAGTACCGTGTTATATGTGTCAACAGTAAAATTTTGGCTTAAAAGTTTGAAAAAGTGTGTTGACACACATACTGGACACAGATAACAAATCACGACCACACTTGATGTCTAGAATCAAGAGTGGAAGGTGTACTGTACCTCGTGATCGGAGATCATGAAACCCTCAGGGGCTGTGAAAACCTCATGGGCTGTGATACTCAAGTACCCGTACCCAGGTATACTGTAGTTAGAGTGCGTGCAAATTGCAGTCCTACTGTAACCAACAGGCCATACGGTGCTACAGTAACCTATCCGATCACACGCAGTGGATGGAGCCCAAAAATAAGGAAAAAAAATGGAAAAGGAGAGAGAAAAAAATGAAGCTCAGAGGAGATTTATGGCAGAATACTCTATTTACTCGACTCTGGGAATTTATGACTCTTGGGAACCAACTCTGGGGAAAATGTGACACCAGGGAAATATATTTAAGCTTACGGGCATTACTATACTCATAAGACATTAATTTACACGCAACAATCATTAATTTAATCACACGTGGGGCCAATCCTGACCTACAGTAATTAAACTCTACTCAAATGCGTTGCTATCTGAGTTGGCATTAGACTCGAACATAAGGGCCTATTCCGACCTAAGGGGTAGTGTACCTACTTACGGGCGTATCCACTTACATGAGGGCATAAGTTTTCATCCTAAGGGTCAGTAATCCCACTTTGAATGCGAATCAGCAGACCTGAGAGAGGTTACCCCACTCAAGTGGCGATTCTCATGATCTGAGAGAGGTTTCCCCACTCAAACCGAAATTTTACCTACTTGAAAGAGGTATCTCACTCAAAAGGGTAAAAGGTTCGTTCCTGAGGACTGTGAAGTCAGACTTAAAGGTCGATTTTCCAGCCTCGCCATGTCACATTAACTGAAATTGGGGGCCATGTCACATTAAGTAGATTGGTGATTAGTCACATTGATGGGAAAACCCATACCATATCCCATAGGCAATATGGCCATGACACTGTAAGTGGCATGCTGTGACCCTGTGGGGTGGCTCCGTTAATGGTTTCAGTTTCGGAACTTAACCCAGCTGGTACTACACAGGTAAACCTATGGTGTACCTCGGCCTTGTCCTAGGGTTATGCTGTAGAATAATGGACAACGCAGCCCGGTCAGGGATGCCAATCCCTAGTCCTCACTCACTGGGAATGAGGGACGGTGCCATCCGAAGAATGGCATACTGTAGGGGACCCAATTGTTAACCTAAATCCCCTTATTGGCCCTGACCTTAAGGGTCTGAGGGCTTTCCCAACTGAGGGTACTTCCGAGGGAAACTAGCTTAGGGGAGACTCCCACAAATATACCCTCAACAATAATAACCCCTGAGAAGACTTACTAATCCTCTTCTTAACCTACTCGGAGATGAGCGACGGGTCCTGGGGATCAAAGCGCGGGGTCCTACGGACGGCAATGAATGGGTACGAAATTCGAGCGATTCGGCGTGGGGTACTGCGGCTGCAGATTGGCAGGCGGCAATAACAAACGTTTCCTCGACGAGGGTGACGAACTTCCTGATTAACAGCGATGGGGACGAGTTCCTACTGTCGGGTTACTGTAGTGGTAACATATATGAAGGCCGGAGGTGAGAATATGCAAATTTTATCCGATGAGCAGCAAATGCAGTTGACAGTAAAACAATATAATAATAACGACGAGGGCAAAACGCAAGACACAAGGCTAAGATGCAACAACGGATTAGAGTCGAAGACAAGACGAGTCAAGACACAAAAATGACAAAACATGCCCTTTTAAAGGGCTCCATAAACTACAGTATGCCTTGGGTGGAGCTAACACTCCCCCAAGCTAACTTCTGCAGTGGAAATCGTTGCAGAAGATGCCTATGGTCACATAGACATTTTCCAGTTCACAAGGTTAAGCATTGGGGCGAGTTTTCACTCTCCATGCTTAACATAGGAACGTCACTAGTGAGATTTTCAAACTAGTTGTTCCACGTTGCTAAATGTCGCTAGTTTTTACTGATAAGAGGTGCATGTTGTGCTCCAATTACAGGGATGAGCTCGGAGAGCTTATCTCTAATGGAAATTCTTGACTAGGGGGTACATACCATAGTCTATGTGTATAACAAAATAACAAATCGAAACGGAAATAAAATGTGCGCAAAGGCAACAGAAATAAAACATGAAAAGTACACACATAAATTGCATGTAGAAATTATAAAAACGAAAAGCAAAATTGATGCAAATTACTGTAACACAAACGTAGTGAAAAACATAACGAAAAATTGTGATGTGAATCAGGTGACGTTCGACCAAATTTGTCGGCACGTGACATTACTGTAAAACAAAAAGTGGCGAAAAACATAACGGAAAAACATGATGTGAATCACGTGACCTTGGGCAAAATGCGTGTGCATGTGACAGGCTCAAGACAATCTCGAACAAAAAGGCGACTCGGTTTGATCTGAAGTTTGGTATAATTTGAATGTCATCAGGATTATAACCAGCTCAATGTTGAGATTATCCTCAGCTCGAGCTGTCGAGTTGCAGTAACATTTTCGCATAATTTTCTTATCTCTAAAGCAAATATATATATATATATAAATGTCTGCAATTCCTAAACTCAAGTTTGAACCTCACTATTATTTAATGCTGAAGTTATTATTGTTTGTGCACTAGAAGAAAATAATTTTGACATCGGGATTAGCTCAAACTCAGGATTATCAATTTAATCCCGATGTTGTGATTATCCTCATAATGGGTTAGTGCAATCAACCTTAGGTTTCTTTATATTTCTGAAAATGATTATAATTTGGCTCCCTCACTATTTTTCAACGAGCGTGAGAGGCAAGAGCTTTGAATACTATTGTTTTACCATTTCTTTACATTTGAAGTCATGTGAGTATAATTTTCATATAGAAAAATTTTACTGTAGTCGATGCTGTGAGAACAAAGTGCGCGATGCTGTTGAATATGCTTTTTCTCAGACATGGAAAATTTTTGTTGAGAAAGAATGAAAATCCAATATAACGAAAGTGAATTTTTGCAACTTTAACCCAAGTACTCATAAATCTAGTGGACTTTTTTTCTAGCTTGGCAACTATCCATGAAATTATATTTTTTTTCTGCCTCATTGGGGCATTTTCTAATAAACTAGTATAATATATTTTCGAAAGTATAAAATTTCATGAACGATTGGACACAGCAGACAGAAAAATAAGCATAAAATAAAAATTGCGATGTATTCCAATTTCAGCTTTCTATGTATGTAGTGCATACATCATCTGCCCCAAGCTCAGCAAACCCATGAATATTAATGAAGCTATGTTATTTTTATAGCTATTTTGAGTATGTTTTCAAAAAAGAATCCAATTGCATGAAATGGTAAATCCAAAGTAACATTCACCAACTGAATACATTTGAATTGTGTACTTAACTTTTTAATGTCAATCCAATATTAACTCCCAAAACGGTTGTAACAACGCAACAAAGTTGCGTTTTTCTTGAAGAGGCATTAGAAAGTTGAGTTAATCCAACAATTTTTTTTACAGGGAATGTTGTTTTTTACAGCAGCATAGTTACAAGCATTGCGTGCTATATTACACGATTCCTCAGTATGCAACAATGATTGTGGAGCCGAAAAATAAATTGGAAGAAACCTCGAGAAATGAAAGTTTAGATGATTTGCTAATGGCGAATTTCGATTCAGAATCAATGTCAGTAACATATAGCTCTTAAGACCAAGCACTCCCATTGGAAGATTAGATTATTTTATGTGCCTAATGTGTTAAATTTGTTCTCCAACATCTCATTTTTAAATATGTGACAGAGGTTCGATTTCTCCGATCTTTAGTTCTGATTATATTTCTATGATCAAGAGGCTTCCGTGTAGAATGAGATTCAGTTTTTACTCAGTAAAGTAGTTTTGTGGTAATGTTATTTATATTTTTGGTTCTAAATCTTTGAAAAGTCTGTTTTGCATAGCTTTTCAAAGTTGTTATTTGAGCAAACGTCTCATTTGTTCATGGTCCCATAGTTTTCCAAACTTTGTTGACAATCGAATTTTCTCGTTGCGTGTGTCCTGCTAGGTCGTTTGGAATCTGCATAGATGTATTTTTTGTGCTTTTGTTGCCACGGGCCCGTTGCACCTGTTGTCGTCTGTTTAACGTGAACGTCTGTTCATCCACTTCAACATACTTATTCTTAATTTGCCAGGTATTATCATATTGATTGAGGGCGAGGTCCGTGCCAAAGGGGTTTCCGGAGGTGCCCCATTCGAGGCGTTGTTCACCCCCATCATCCCATATTGTCGGGCGTTTTCGGGTCCTCTTACCAAACGATTGGGTGTCGCTTGGCCAGCATATTCACTTGACCGGTGTGTTCCCTTGGCTAGCTTAGTCGGTGTCCTTATTTCCCGAACGTCGCTTTTCCCTGAAAGTTCCGATTTTCCAAAAGTTCCTATTCCGGGAACATCCTTATCCACTGAATAATTATTCCCGAACGCCCCGGTTCCCCGAATACTATGGATGGGAAGGATCCACTACGGATCGGGATCTGGATGTAGAAAACTGTAATCGTCTGGTTGGTCCGTATACAGCAGGTCCGACCCGATCTAGATCGGATCCAGATCTTGTATATGACATATATATATTGTATTTGTTAATGAATAACAGTGTATTGTAACGTACCTGCTAAAGCAGTACTGTAAATATATAGCATACTGTATGTGATAAACATTTATTAAATATTATTCATTTTCGTATTTTATCGTCTCAAGGGTGTCTGGGATTCACACCCAAACATTCCTCTAAAATTACGTGAAGTACTTTAATTTGATCCGTTCACACCACGGTAGCCCAATTTAGATGCCCTAATTAACTTGCACAAACGGCAGCTGGTCCCCTAGAACCTACACTAAACTACACATTCCACGGCTACAATAATCCCCCGTAAAAATCGTAAAAAACACCTGCACACAGTAAAATACGTAAAAGCCCCACCAGACAGTAGTCTCAAGTGTAACGGTAGCGGCAACCCCATAAAACATGTGTATACAGAGAAACTGATACAGGAAGCATGCACAGAAGCACAAAGGTGTGGCTAAGCCCACCATAGAAAGCAAGCGAAGCACGAAAAGCATACAGTACCAGGAAAGCATTAGAAAGGCGTAACTGAGGAAGCATAAAAAGCGTAGCAGGAAGCGACGATTGGCAGAAGAAGATGGACAGAAGCACGACCTCCCGCGATGCCCAGGGAGTGACCAAAAACATCGTATAAAAGAAGAAGCAAAGCCTGATTTTTGTTATTATTGGTTAGAGTTTTGGATTTTCGAATTCATTGTTTTAAACCGCGCTAGCCCATCTTTTTATATTTGCAAGGGGCCATTTGTACGAAAGCAACTTAAACCGAGGCCCCCGTTCGTCATTGTAAATCGAGATGCTTTTTGTATTGTTGTATCGAGGTCTCAAGTAGCCATCGATCATTGTTATCCCTATTGCCGTATTGTACGCCCGTGCCCCTTTATTACCGCCGTAGCAACCATTGGTTGAAAGTAAAGTACCTCACACAAATCTGGTCGTTACATATTTTGGTGACCGTACCCTACTGTTAACCACTGGAACTCCCTGCCCCCAATTAGGTGTACTCTTATCCGGGCATTTAGAAGCATTAGAAAATACAGTAGTAATCATTTCCTAAAGTAAGACAGTATTCGTAGAAAGCAAACTGGAAATCCCCTCCAACGAAACATTAAGTGATACATTTAAACGAATACAGCCTGAAGCAAAAATTGAAGCATTTAAGCAGAAATCCCAAGGTAAACCAAGAATGACCCACCAAACGCAAGATCATTTAGGAGAAATCGTTAGAGAACAGATAAACGATTTATTTTCAGAACATTTTTGTACTCTACGCACACAATTGAATCAGAATACAGTAAACCCTACCCTAATAGACGATCTAAGAACAGCAAACACTCGTAATAACATGGCAAATAATTTTTACGCAAAACCTACAGTATTCACGGGCGGTGTGACCCAACATTTTGGTGAATGGAACAAAAGATTAGAACAATTCATGGCACTTCAAGGCATGAAAGATACAGACGTACAGTTAAAGTTGGCATGTTTAGAAATTCATTTAGGAGGAGCCGCATTAGCAAAATTCAAAAGTTTAGCCAATTCCGAAAACCCTCCCCACACATACGAGCAGTATAAAGTCGCATTACAGGCATTTTTCCCAAACAATAGAGATAATGAGCTACATCAACAATTCTTACGCGAGAGAAAACAAAAGCGATCAGAAACAGTAACTGAGTTTTTGTTTGATATAGAACATCTCGCAACCCTCGCCTACCCTAACTTTAACACAGACGCACAAGAAATGATCATAAAACCCCTATTTGTAGAAGGCATGCAAAACGAAATCAGGGAAGCAATTAAGTATAGAAGGTTCGCAACTCTAAAAGAAATGGCAGACAAAGCAGCTTACATCGAACAACAAATCCTTAGAAATGAGTTAAAGTCCAAGGCCCTTCCATTTATACCCCCAAAACCCGAACCCATCTTTTCCCTAACCAAAAATACAGACCAACAGGACCTTTTGCATCAGTTAGAACAACAAGTAAAAGATTTACAGTTGCGGATCAAACAAAAACCTCAACCCCCACAACAGAGTAGCTACAACAATTTCAGTAACAATACTTTCAGCAGGAATAATGCTTACAGGAACAATACCACCCCTAGGCAACCCACATGCTTCCAGTGTGGAAAAATTGGACATGTAGATAGTAATTGTAAATCAGTAGCCACCCGGAAATCATGTGAAATTTGTTTTCGTAATAATCACAGTACACGTGATTGTAAAAGCCGATGCATCCACTGCTCCCAAACAGGACATAGATCTGATAACTGCCTTTCAAAACCCTACTCCAATTTTCAATGTTTTCTATGCAAGCAGAGAGGTCATACAAGCAGGTACTGTCCGAATCAACAGAGTCGTAATATTCAAAATTGCATTGAGTACAAGCAACCCCAACCCCTCATGGACATTGATGACCCCGCATTTTACTCAAAATTACCCGCCATAACTAACGGCCCTCAGACTACTTTAGGAACCATTATGCCTACTACTCACCGCATTAGTGACAAATACGTCCCCAACCTGGACGTACCGGATTGGTGTGCCATGTCACCACCCCCCACGCCTGAAGCCGCAAAAATCGAAAAATCGCCGCCCACCATCCCCGTAGGCTACAAGATCCCCTGCAAGCAAGACACCATGCCGCCCACTGCCCCCGAAACCCCATCGAAAGCAGGCCACAACTTACTGTCCCTTTTACACGGCCTGACCCCTGAACCATACCAATTCCGCCCCCGCCAAACAATGCTACCCACCCCCACAAGTAAGCAAGTCCAAACCCCATCCCATGACTCAACTTCTGAAATTTTACAAACCGTTCAGATTGCAAACCGGCCAGCCCCTCAGCCCAAAACCGAACAACATAAAAAGCCGCCACGCCAAACCGGCCAGAACGAAAATATACAGTACCATGCCGCCTCCACTAAAACACTATATTGGCCCTTGTATTGTATATTTTTATGCATAATAATCCCCACATCGTGTAGTGCCCAATTTCAGATGTGTGGAACTTCATTAAGCGGTCACTCGCTCAGCATACCAAAACTTGTATCATGCATGCCCCCTTCCACAGTAGACAAACCCGTACAGACATTCGGAAAAATCTATATCACCTCCACTAAGCCCCACATTACAGATGCATACAAATGCAGTGTTCGCGAACGCAAAATTTGTACTAATACAGGATTTTTTGGATCAAAAGGTATTGTCTTCGACCAAACCAAAATGCAAAATCTAAGCCCACATGTTTGTAAGGCAATGGTTATAGACAAAGAACACAATGGTCAAAAATTATACGAAACCCAACCAGGATTTTGGTCAACAAACAATTCCCTAAGCGTAGAATACACATGGTGTTGTACAGACCACTGTACCTCGGTCACTTACGTCATCATAGAAATAGGACAAATAGCATCGTGGAATAGAAAATCTATGACAGGTACATTAGGTGACCTGGGGTCATGCAAACCAACATCAGGTCATTGTGTAACAACTGACGGATCCATTATCTGGAATGAAACAGCATTTGAAAACTTATGCCCCTTCGAATACAAAAATACACATCTCATAAAGGTCAGGCAAACCCACATGATAATAGAAGAGCTATAACGTGCATTCTCAGTTAAAAACACACTCTTTTCGAACCCCAATTGCCCAGAAATCCAAGACAGCATTCTAACTGAACAGAGCATTATTGTACAATTAGACAAAAGCACCCAACATCGTAACACATTTTTAACCCCAAAAACCAACGAAACCCATACTACACTCTATGATTTTGATGATTTTGAACCCATTAACGCGAAACTAAATTATCTAGCAGACAAAATCCAGGAATTCGAAATTCAAAATTTCAAAAACGTATGGAGTGAATTATGCAGACAGGCACAGCGTCACCTTGATCTCGTATGCCAAATTTTACGCCTTGATGCAACCCTTGGAGCACGTGCATTTCTACAGCGAACCAACATAATAGCAGAATTTACAGGAGAAGCCCTCACCGTCTGACCTTGTAAGCAAGTAAACGCATCTAAAGTCTTCTACAACCATAAAATCAACCAAACATGCTACAAACTTTTACACATTCTCGTAGGAACCGAACTCATGTTTTCAAATCCAGGAGGCAACGATTTGACCCCTTTTTCACAAACCGTTGACTGCCATCACATGCATGTAGCCCTTTACAAACAGAATAATACATGGGTCAGTGAAACAGGATCCCCGCACGTTACAAATTTACCCTTAGAAATCGTCTGGAACCAAAATTTCTCCCTCTTTGATTTCAACACACGGGCAATTTTTCATGATCAACTCACAACAATTTCGACAAACTTACTCTTTTTGAAACAATACATTTACAAAACTCATACACTCGAAAATGTTGTTAAAAAACTCGTCAATTACACTGCCCAAATGTCTCTCAATTCCGATACAGTTTACAACATAATCTCGGGCACTGGCCAAGCACTTGGAAATACCCTCTCGGGCGCCGGTCAAGGCATAGAACATGTAATAACCGGTACCACTCAAAGTCTCACATATGGATTAAACAATTTGCTCAAAGGACCCCTGCAAATCATTATTAATCTAGCCGTTGTTACTGTAGTTATTGTAGGCGTCTTTTATTCTTTTCTCGCTCTTCGAAAATATTTCCCCTCTCCAAAGCATCATGCCACAAATGAACATGCATACGAAATACCATCAAACAACAGACATCTTCATGAGACCTTCCCCCCATCATTCGGCCATGCTCTTTTAGAATTAGCTAATCATCGTTGGGCACAAACGCAGCAGAAATACGTCCTTGTCGATATTGATACCCCCCGAACTCCTGCAATCGAACTCATTAATCAAATTCATCAATCTGGATCAAACAAGCCACCCCAAAATGTACCTGAGAAACATACCCCTCATATTCCAATCACACTTAATGGCAAATTAATCACAAAAGGCATGATTGACACTGGTGCAGTCTACTCACTCATTGATTCCCGGATCGCTCAAATTTTGCAGTTAGACATGAAACCCCCGCTAGTCCAAGCAAAAGCAGCAAATAATCTCCTGATTCACTTTGTAGGGACCACTTTTGTCACAGTGACAGCCCAAACAATCCAGGAAACAATAATGGTCCATGTCCAAAAAGATTGCACAGCAGACATCCTTCTAGGCAAAAACTTTCTCTGTCAATTTTCGGAATATACTATCAACAATCAGAAATCCCAGGTCAAATTTGGCGATGTCATACTACCCTGTGACGGCCTAGAATATAGCCCCCTTTCCACTCGTGGTGGAACCTATCTAGACAAAAAATTAGAATTACCACCCCGTACAGTAACGGAATTTACTGTCCCCTTGCCCAAATCGTACCTACAAGTTGAACAGCTTGAATTTACTCGGAAACCCAAGCAGAACCCTAAAGTCCATTTTGCAGCTTGTATCTCTGAAAACCAAAACAGCCGCATACGCATCTCAGTCCTAAACACACAAGAAACAGCCCAAATTCTTTACCCCGGAACATGCATCGGTACAGTCTCCTGTTACATCCCAAAACAAAACGCTTCCCCTAATGTAACCCCCTCCATGCAAAACCAGCCCAACCATTTTGATACATTCACATGGTTAAAAGAAAATGTTAATTTAACCTCCTGTGACCTGACAGAAGCAGAAAAAACTCAACTTCTACACGCCCTCTCCAAGTATCCTACGTTATATGCCAAATCCAAAATGGACGTAGGTAGAACCACCCTCGTTTCACATACAATTGACACCAATGGCTCCCAACCTGTACGCAGGCACCTTTATCGGACTTCCCCAAAAGAAAAGCAAATCATACAAGCAGAAGTTGAGCAACTCGCAGCAGCAGGTGTCATAAGCCAAAGCAATTCTCCATGGTATACCAACACAGTTTTAGTTCCCGAAATATCGTTTATGCATTGATTTTAGGCCATCGTTTATGCATTGATTTTTTGAAGGCCATCGTTTATGCATTGATTTTAGAGGTCTCAATAAAGTCACCAAAAAAGATACATACCCCTTGCCCCGCATAGATGAAATTCTAGACATCCTCCATGGAATGAAATATTTTACATCCCTGGATCAATCGAATGCATATTATTCCATTCCCATTGCACAAGCAGACAGAGAAAAGACTGCATTCAATTGCTCAGCCAGACAATATCAATTCAATTGTCTCCCCTTCGGTCTCACCAACGCTCCAGCCACATTCCAAAGGTTAATGGACGTTATTCTTTCGGGTTTGCAATGGAACACATGCCTTGTATATCTCGACGATGTTTTGGTATTCGCAGACTCCCATGCCCAAATGTTGGAACGTTTAGACACTATTCTTGCCCGATTCTCTCAAGCAGGCCTTAAACTAAACATACAAAAATGCAAATTCTGCCAGCCCCAAGTCCAATACTTAGGCCACGTCATTTCTCAGCAAGGCATTTCACCAGATCCTCATAAGGTACAGGCCATTTATGACATACCCACGCCCAAAAACTCAAAAGAAGTTAAGTCATTCCTTGGCCTACCCTCTTATTATCAAAGATTCATCCTGAATTGCTCTCAAGTTTCTAGCCCACTCACATCGCTACTCAAAAAGAATTCAGAATTTTCCTGGGGCCCTGAACAGCAAAATGCCTTCACTAAACTAAAAGACTTGTTAATTCATGCCCCAATTCTGCAGCATCCCGATTTCACAAAACCGTTTATTCTGCAAACTGACGCCTCAAAACTTGGAATCGGTGCCATTCTCAGTCAGCTCGACAGTGAAGGTCAGGATCGCCCCATTGCTTTTGGGAGCCACAAACTAAAACCTGCAGAATGCAACTACCCAATAACTGAGTTGGAAACCCTTGCAGTAGTAGAGTTTGTCAAGTATTTCGGCCCCTACCTTTTCCAGCAACATGTTATTGTACACACTGACCATACAGCAGTTCAAGCAGTCTTACAAAAGGAAAACCCATCCCCTCGCATTGCCCATTGGGGATTAGCCCTCTTCGGTATTCAACTCAACATTCGAACCAAGAAAGGCACTGCTAACCGCAACACAGATGCTGTTTCTTGATTCCCCTCACAGACAGCAAAGCAATCCTTTGACATTGAGCAACTCGAAACCCACCCTGAAATATCAACAATCAATTCTGTTCTTGAAGCTGAAGCAACTGAACAAGAAGAGCAACAGAAAAATTTTGCCGAACTCCAACGCACTGATCCAACTGTCAAAAGCATTCTAGCAAAAATCGCCCAAAAACACCCCCTTACTCTGATCAAATTCGCAGTGCATCAAAACATCCTCTTCTGTATAGTCGACAAACAGGCAAAACTATACATTCCCACGTCCCAGGTCCAGCACCTCATTGCCTCTCACCATGACAGCAAATTCACAGATCATTTCGCTGCCAGGAAAACTTTACACTTGCTCAGGCAAAAATATTTTTGGCCCCAAATGAGCCGTGATATCAAACGTTACTGCAAAACTTGCCACCCATGCCAGACACAGAAAGCTCTCGGGCACAAAGTGCATGCAAATTTGGTACCAATTCAGCCAACTGGCTCCTTTGATAGAGTCGGTGTTGATTGCATGGGACCGTTACCCCTCACTGAAGACGGCAACCGATTCATTGTCGTTTTCATCGACTATTTCACCAAATATGTAGAGGCATTCCCAACCCCTGATATCACTGCAGCCACTATCGCCAAATTATTCGTAACCCAAATTTTTTGCCATCATGGGTCCCCAAAAATCATCCATTGTGATCGTGGCTCGGATTTTGTATCCGATCTCTTTTCCCGGATCACAATTTAATGCAACACCCAAAAAATTCATACCACCCTATACCACCCCATTGCCAATGGGGAAGTTGAGCGTTGCAACCAGACCCTAGCCACCCATATCCGCATGTACATCAATTCAAATCACACTGATTGGGATACTTATCTGCCCTATTCCGTTTTTTCGATCAACATTCATAAAAATGATAGCACCTCTTATCCCCCATTTGAATTACTCCACGGTAGGCAAGCTAATCTGCCATCAGACGCAGCCTTAAATTTTTTCCCCACCTCCTACATGGTTGATTTAGATGATTACGCCCTTCGTGTAAAGTCACATTTTACAGAAGCGCTCTCAACCGTGCAGAAAAGCTTACAAAAAGCCCAGGACCACTATACCCGTCAGTATAACAAGCATGCTCAGAACATACATTACAAGGCAGATGACCTTATTCTTTACAAAAATCATTCATGTAAACAAGGGCTGACTCCAAAATTCCTCCCTCGCCAAAACGGGCCCTATACAGTTACAAATTTCATGTACCCCAACGTTACACTTAAACACCCCCATAAAAATATCACATTTACGGTGCATGTAAACGAGACAACCCCTTCCTACCCTCGGAAAGCAACTATCGAATCTACCCCCACCCCTCCTCAACCTCGAAAGTCTTGAACGAGGATGTTCAACTCCGGAAGGAGGGAAATGTAACCTACCTGCTAAAGCAGTACTGTAAATATATAGCATACTGTATGTGATAAACATTTATTAAATATTATTCATTTTCGTATTTTATCGTCTCAAGGGTGTCTGGGATTCACACCCAAACATTCCTCTAAAATTACGTGAAGTACTTTATTTCGATCGGTTCACACCCCGGTAGCCCAATTAAATTGCCCTAATTAATTTGCACAAACGGCAGCTGGTCCCCTAGAACCTACACTAAACTACACATTCCACAGCTACCGTAATCCCCCGTAAAAATCGTAAACAACACCTGCACACAGTAAAATACGTAAAAGCCCCGCCAGACAGTAGTCTCAAGTGTAACGGTAGCGGCGGCCCCATAAAACATGTGTATACAGAGAAACTGATACAGGAAGCATGCACAGAAGCACAAAGGTGTGGCTAAGCCCACCGTAGAAAGCAAGCGAAGCACGAAAAGCATACAGTACCAGGAAAGCATTAGAAAGGTGTAACTAAGAAAGCATAAAAAGCGTAGCAGGAAGCGACGATTGGCGGAAGAAGATGGACAGAAGCACGACCTCCCGCGACGCCCACGGAGTGGCCAAAAACGTCGTATAAAAGAAGAAGCAAAGCGTGATTTTTGTTATTATTGGTTAGAGTTTTGGATTTTCGAATTCTTCGTTTTAAACCGCGCTCGCCCCACTTTTTATATTTGCAAGCGGCCATTTGTACGAAAGCAACTTAAACTGAGGCCCCCGTTCGTCATTGTAAATCGAGACGCGTTTTGTATTGTCGTATCGACGTCTCAAGTAGCCGTCAATCATCGTTATCCGTATTGCTGTATTGTACGCCCGCGCCCCTTTATTCCTGCCGTAGTGACCATTGGTTGAAAGTAAAGTACCTCACACAAATCTGGTCGTTACAGTATATATGTTTAATTTTTCAAAATCAAGTTTGAATTCATATTTCTTAGCAGTTGAAGAGCAGTCATTGAAATGAGAAGCAAATTGAAGCAAGACCTCAAAATCTTCGACCTGATTTTTTTGCAAAATTGTATTTGGGCTGAATAAGTTATTCCTTCTCCAGACAAGTTTTAATACTTTAGGTTAGGGTTTTCAGTTGGAAAATGATAGTACCAAATAAGTGAAAAAAGAGTGTGAGAAAAATCAATCACTTTCATATTTCGGTAAATTGCGACTTCCGATGCTTCATGGGGATAAACGTCTCTTGACATCTTCCATCGGATAATGAAGTTAAGAACAGGATCTATTTCTTAGTAATTTATTTTTTGACAATAATTCAAAGTTCAACGAAGTTTTATATTCCGAAATTGATGATGCAGCGAGGTCGCAGCCAATATTCAAAACCATGGAAGACTCGTCGACTGTTCAATGAATTTTTCCCTTATGATGCAAAGTCCTTGATGATCACTCTTTTCTAGATTGCATGCAGAAATTGATTTCCTGATTTCCAGCAAGGCTGCGATTGTCGAAACTCCTATCGCTGCTTTGGTCATATTAAAATGAATGGAGTATAATTTCTATTACGGTGCGAATTTTGTGCGAAGTTTCGCGGGGCATTTTTTTTGGATCGGTGGAACTTACCAATTATTAGGGAAAAATAGTAATTTATAAAATGCAATCCAAAAAATCTTCGTCTATTTTTGGAGAAACTTTGGAGAATACGGACTTCAAGAGAAAAAGGAATCCATGTTTGAAATGAAGCATCCTTCGGGGGAAACAGGACTTTCGAAGAGTCGGTAGATTCAGGTGAACAAGGATATGCGGGAAATGGGGATGCACCTGAATAACCCTCTTGGAAATGAGATTAGAGTCCATACAATGGATTGTGTCCTTTTTTCCCGAACGTTCCGATTCTCAAAAAGTTCCTGTTTCCCGAAAGTCCCAATTCCCAGAATTCCGATTCTCCAAAAGTTCCTGTTTCCCGAAAGTCCCAATTCCCAGAATATTGAATTCCCGAACCTATTCCCCGAACGTCCTAATTCTCCAAGTCTCATTTCCTTCAAAGAATGTTTTAAATCAAACATTGATTTTCTTTTTTCTCAACTCCCTGTGTCCCGAAACTGTCAAATATCGTTTACCCGAAAATTGACGGAGGCTATTTTTAGACAGCATTTTGTGAATTGCCAATTTTTCCGCGAAAAAATTATAAATTGTTAGTTCCCACGGTTCAGAAAAAATTTCCCACGAAACTTGCCACAAAAGTTCATACCGTAATATAAATTAGTCTGATGTTGTTGAAGTTTGAATTATTAATTACCAAGATCTTGTTGATAATTTTGTTACTGGATGGGCTCAACAAAGTTATTTGCTGACGTTGACCATAAGCTGTGTTTTTAAGTCGATCGTTTTTCTTGTGATTTTATCTCTTCAAATGATGTCACGTGAATAAACTCGTGGTCACAGCATCATATTCAAATACTAAACAATTTTATGAAAAATGGTCCAAACAACATTATCAGTGCTGACTCGATATTTTTTTCTCTCAAATAATAGGCCAACCCAATTTTAATCCAAAGCTTTGTTGTTTTGCGCGAATTTCACAGGAAGTTTGTTTCGCGTTTTAGCCCTGTTTTTCTGAACACTCGACTTACTGGAATGGTCGACGTACTTGTAATGCGCGATCAGCATTTTTGTGAAAATTTTGCATAGAATTCCATGTCCCAATCGCCGCTACCTTTGAAAAAAGACAATCATTATTTCTATGGTGCATTTTGGCTGATATGGAGAATATACACAGAACATAAAGCTTGAATTGGTATAAACCTGCACAGATGTGTCAAAAATGTTTCTCACTGTAGCCATGTGAATTTTCACCCTCAGGCTTAGGGTTAACTCGTGTTTTGTTAGTTGGGGATATTTTAGCATAACTAGTTGAATTCTCTTGATGATACACAAAAGTCAACACGTGTCTATGCCATTTGTGACTGGATATAACCGGATTTTTCCACTTCATTCCTCTTTTCTGCAATCTCAAAACTGCTTTTTTATCCATTGTGATCGATGACTTTTTGATGGTCACTATTGGTCAGTATTTAGTCTTGAAGAGTAGATTTTCTTTCCTTTATCCTCTGACCCCTGACAATACGTTGTTCCATTTTCTTTGTGCATTTCGCGTGTACGCATTTTTCCTAATGTAATCATACTTTCGTACTGCAATATCGAGATGTCTTTTAGTCGTGTTTCAGCCTTCTGAACAGTGGCATCCATAGAAAAACCCATGTCCAATTTCTACTAGTGTTGCTGAATTGAGTGACCAACTCTCCCTGGAAGTAGGCCTGGAGCCGGTTTACTCACGGCAGTTCGCATATCCATTTTTCTTTCTATTAGACTTGAACAAATTTAATAAAAAATTGACCTAAAAATAGGGCTTAGCTCGGGTAACCCACATTTGCTAGGGTCATAATTGAGCTCCAAATATATTTTCTTAAGTCGAAAAACTGAAAATCAATTTAAATTTAGTTTAAAAATTTGAATTTAAGCGAAAAATTTGAGCGCGAATTTACCCATCAATACTCATCCATTATTGATCACTGTTTTGTGTTCCGATTCGACTACAATTTCAAACATGAAAGCCATTCTCGTCGTCGTTGCCGTTCTGATGCTGACGGTTATGGATCCGATGATCAACTCCAATTCGCCATCATTCGCGCAAGCTGCGTGTGGTAAGAAGCTTAAAAATGTTTTTGTTTTTCGTTTTGGACAAGCATGGACTATGAACTCGTAATGGGCCATTTGGATACGGTTTACTGTACGGGTAGAGTGTGACTTCCTGTTTAGTGTGGTCACAGCAACCATTCAAACTTAAGGCCCTGTCATACTTCGCCGCACGGCACCGCACGGCGCCGTACGGCGCCGTGCGGCGCCGGTTGTCCTATTCATACTAAAAAGCGGCGCCGGCCGGCGCCGTACGGTGCCGCGCGGTGGCTTGCCATACTTCGCCGCACGGTACCGTGCGGCGCCGTACGGCGCCGCTTTTTTACTTTTGGATTTTGCTCTTCTCAAAAAATGTGTATTGCTCGTCTCGATGAATGCAAAATACGAAAAATGCGAAAACGATGAAAAATACGAAAATCAAAAAATAAAAAAATAAAAAGCACAAAAGAAAAATAAAAATCACTGCTGAGAAATATCAATTTATATAAATTGATTTTGAATAATTCAATATATATATACACGATTATTTATTCACATATGTGCTTACATGATCCAGATCTGATCTGGGTCCGGTCGGACCTGCTGTAGGACCTAGATTCAAAGTGGATCCATCTCCTTTCCCTAGTATTTGGGAAATCGAGACATTCCGGGAATAGGGACTAATGAATTTTTCGGGGAAATAGGAAATTTATTTATTATTTGGGGAATCGGGGGGGGGGGGGGATATGGACTTTCAGACAATCTGGATATTTGCAGAAAAGCGACGTTGGGGGAGTAAAGACATAATCAAAATGTGCGAGTACACTCGCTGTAGGAACATGTTTACACCTACTTTGCATATTCATAATTTTTACACATTCATGCCATCATTTCAAATTGAGTGATCAACTTAGTTTATCTTCTTTGAAAATAAAGTAATCAATTTGGTAAAATGGATGAAAATGTGGTAATTGAAATTATAATCGAAGAAGTGCGCAAGCGTTCATTTTTATGGTCGAAGCTTGATAAGGGCCACAGCGACAAGATAAAGTGTCGAAATGCTTGGACGGCCATAGCTGCAAAAGCTGGTCTAGAAGGTATGCAATTTTTCCCGTGATATAAATCAAGAAAATTTCGAAGAATCAAAAATTACAGACGAAGATGTTAAGAAAAAGTGGAGGAATCTGCGTGATAAATTTACAAAAGTTCAGAAGAAGCTTCCAAGTGGTAGCTCAGCACAAGCCAATCAAAATTGGCCTTGGGCCGATTCTTTGTCGTTTCTTCGTGAAGCCCCAGAATGCAGAAAGTAAACGGCTGATTTTTACATCTTTTTAAACAAGTAAAACTTATAATTTCATAAATTAGAACTGCTTCGAATTTGGACGAAAGCGAGGAAGAAGATGTTGGGCAGGAAGATCAAGACACTAGCAATGCAGCTGATGCTTTGGCCCTATCAGACACCTTGGAGCAACTTCATGATGAGCATGATGGATCAGATATCTCAAAATCTGGCAAATTCACTGAGCCCAAAGAATTCAAACGTAGAAAACGTTCGTACCAACCTGACATGGTTGATGAAGCTTTATTGAAATATCTGAAGGAGAAGAGTGGAGATAAAAATGACGAAGACTTGTTGTTTGGTAAGAATGACTCCTATTGAGTTTGTGTTAGGTTTACTTCCAGCTGACAAATGAATGTTCAAATTAGTCCGTGTATGAGAAGTATAATATTACTGTAAATTACCATTCGAAATTAACCTTAAAAAATTTTCGACATCAGAGAGAAAACTTTGATCATTCATTAATGCGATATCTGTCAGGCATGGATCTTTCAGAATGTGCACTGAAGATGCATTTCATTTTGACATACAGCATGACAAGAGTTGAATTTTCTTTTATGTCTGGCAAATAATGTCTGCTTTCTATTGGAAAGTGGGAAGGAAGCAGCAGTGAAAGTATTTACTTTTGTTTGACCTGAGCAGATGACCTTTCGATTTTGTTGGTGGCAAAGTGGCTGGACAGTTATCGGGCACATTCTGGATGCATCTTAGATGCATCCTAGATGCGTTTAGCCTAGATGGTTAATTCCGCCTGGCAGTGAACAGACAAAATGATAAGTAAAATGATTCCTATTTAAGTAAAAAGTATTGGTGCATCGTTAGCAAAATTGAATCCACGTATCAAACGCAAAGCGAAATTAGCGATTTTGCAAGTTATCAACGATGCTGAAGAAGAGCAGGAACAGCAGGTTGCGAGCACAAATCAGGCGAACATACAACATGTGCATTCACACTCTTTGTTTCAAATGCAGTACGAAAATTTGTGAGGTTGTTTAAATGAATTGATAAAGAGATTATATATGTTGTCATCAAACTTTATTCCCCACGACGTACAATAGTTTCCTGCCAAGGTAAAGACCATTCAGATGAGTTGAAAAAACACAAAAAATTTTCTCGAATAATCGCAGCTTCTTTTTTGTAATTAGTTGACTTGAATCGAAAGTCGCTCATCACGCTTGTGCTTGCATTCTGTTTCCATTCAGCATGCTTCATGTTGCCCATATTGTCTTCGTGGTCAACAAAGGAGCTTGGAACGTAGCAGGCATTTGGTGAATTGGAAGAATCGAATTTTTTCAAAAAATTATGCAGACACACTGTGGACTTAATAATGTTATCTATTGTCTCAGGATCACCTTCAATTTTTTTATGAAAGATTCGCCATCTAGCACATAGGATCCCAAACGCATTTTCGACTACTCGTCAAGCACGGCTGTGACGGTAGTTGTAAATTCGATGCTCAATATTCAAATTCTTTCCTGGGAATGGCCTCATCAAATTTTCGAGCAGCGGAAAGGCCTCATCTCCGATGAATACATATGGAGAACTGACACTTGACCCCGGTAAAGTGCTATTTTTAGGTATCGTCAACTTGTTGCCGAGTAAGGCTTTACCAAAATTAGACTCCCGAAAAACCCCACCATCGCTTTGGCTACCGTAGGCGCCAACATCGACAAACGTGAAACAATAGTTGGCATCAACTACTGCCAAAAGTATAATTGAGTGGCAGCCTTTATAATTGAAAAACATACTGCCGGATTTATTGGGGGCCTGAAATTAAAAATCCGTATATTATTAAGACTTGACCATAAAAGTACTTAAAATATGATTACTTTGATAAGAACATGCTTGCCATCAATGGCACCGATACAACAAGGGAAGTTCCACTTCTTCCAAAACTCTTCCGCGATTAGTTTGAAATCATCTTCAGTTGGAACCGGTAAGAACTCTGGCTGAAGTACGCGCCATAATATCGGGCAAGTTTCACGGAATATAGTATTTACACTTGATCTGCCAATTCGGTAAGCAAAGGCCAAGCTTTGTTGACTATCGCCTGTTGCCAATAAACTGCAATTTTCAATGAAAAAACATCTTAAATTTTGTTAGTTTCAAAAAAGTAATTGATGCTTTTTCAACATTGTATACTCGATTTAATTTTGAATGATCGATGTAGCGGGCAGAGTTTTATCAAACGCAGTCTTACTGGAGATCAGTAAATCAATATCGATAATATTGAAATCAGTTAATAGAGTGATCATCAAGGACTTTGTATCATGAAGGAAAAATTTATTAAATAGAGTTGATCAAATTTCCATAATTTCGGATAACAGTTTTGCTGCTACCTTGCAGCATCGATCATTTCTGATTGATTGTGTCTTATTCTCCAGACGTCCCTTTTCCCCAAATGTCCGGATTCTCTGAAAGTCACTTATCCCCGAATGTCCCGATTCTCGGAAAGTCCATATTCCCCATAGGTCCTGATTCCCCGAATAACGAATGAATTTCCAATTGAGTCCCTATTCCCCAAACGTCCCAATTTCCCGAATACTAGGGAATGGATGGATCCACTTTGAATCTAGGTCCTACAGCAGGTCTGACCGGACCCAGATCAGATCTGGATCATGTAAGCACATATGTGAATAAATAATCGTGTATAAATAATCATTATATATTCAATTTTTCAAAATCAATTTATATAAATTGATATTTCTCAGCAGTTCAAGAGTTATTAATCGTTGAAATGAAAAGAAAATCGAAGCGAGAGCTCAAAATCATTAGAATAGGCTTTTTGCAAGCTTCTATCTGCATCGTGCTGACATGACTGGAGCGAATTCAGTGCTGAAGAAGTTTTTCGTGTTCGAAATAAGTAAAGTTTCTTTACTTTTGGTTTGGGAAGTGAGGTAAGAGTGTGAAAAGAATCAATGATTTTGTGTTCATCCAAGATGAAAATTCCATTGAGATAAAAAAGTGGGATTCGCCACACTATCACATTTCAATAACTGCGATTTTCAATGATTCATCAGAATAATAGTCTTTCATTCAGTAACAAAGTTATCAACAAGATCTTAGTAATTTATTTTTTGACGATAATTCAAACTTCAACGAGATTTACACTATACTCCACTTATTCCGAAATGGTCAATGCAGCGAGGTCGCAGCCCATCTGTCCTAAAAAAATATGAAAGCTCGTTGACTATTCAATATATTTTTCCTTCATGATGCAGAGTCCTTGACGATCACTCTTTTCAATCATTTCGAGCTTATCAACATTGATTTCCTCATTTCTAGTAAGGATGTGATTGCTGAAACTTCAACTGCTGCTACAATCATTTTTAAATAAATGGAGTATAATTTCTATTATGGTGTGAATTTTGTGTGAAGTTTCGCGGAACAATATTCTCAAACCGACGGAACTTACTATTTACATTGCTTTAAGGAAAATTAGCAAATTAGCAATTACAAAAAGACAATCTACAATTGCTTTCGTCTATTTTGGAGGAAATGGAATTTGATGATTTCGGGGAATCGACACATTGGCGGATAGGAATACACCTTTCAGATTGAATGGAATACAGTAAAACCTTTCCTCAGAACTTTGTGTCGTGCACATCAATATCAACAATACTATTATTAGGATCAGAAATATTATTCAGCTTTTATCAAACTTAATATGCATTTTTATACTTCTCTCATATCTATGTCATAGATTGAATAATTTTGAGTTTACCGTAGAGTTAGGGCTAATCGTTCAGCCGGGCCAATGGGCATTTTATGCGTCGATTTTTTTTTAAGTTCAGGCCCTACACGGCTCAATAAGGCGGCAAATATAGCAGGCGGCATGCGAAAGTATTTCATATATAGATCGACGCCCTTCTTTTGAAGTTCCAAAATAAGACTGTGGTACTGCCCTGTGAAGTACCTGTTTTGATTCACAGGGTGAACATACCAGCGACGTGACAAACGTTGTCGTTTTCTACGTCGCAAAACCAATAGGACAAATTCCTCATCAAGAGGCATAATGAAATAAAATTTGACGAGTGGCAGATTTCACCATCCAAGTGAGAAATATGATTTAACTACATGTGTAGATGTCACAGTATACATCAATATATTACAATAACAGTATGCTGCAACTTTACAACACATAGATTGTTCGAAAATTTCGTTTCAGTTGAAACATGATGGCGGCGCCGCAAAAATTACAAAAACCTATTCATACTTCACCGTGCGGTACCGGCCGGCGCCGCGCGGCGCCGCTTTTTAGTATGAATAGGACAACCGGCGCCGCACGGCGCCGTACGGCGCCGTGCGGTGCCGTGCGGCGAAGTATGACAGGGCCTTTAGACTGGTCGCAAATTAGGAGACCAAAATTCAATATTGGCTCTGTGGTTAGAAAATTCGAACCGTAGCTGCAGCGCCCCAGGTTTGAGTTTCAGACCGAGCCTGGCTTTTACTGAAAATCCGAGCAACACTATCAAATTGCATAAACAGTGTCAGTTCTTGATGCTCCGCCAAACTCCACAGTCGAGGGTGGCTGCAGCAGCCATTTCACACAAACCAGTTTTGCAAATTGGAAGTGCCTTCAGCATCGCCTGGTTGACTGAGTTTATTAGAGCATGCAGAGCATAGCAGCAATGTTCAGGGTTCACGTTACGGACCCGGCCTAACTTTTACTGAAAACCCGAGCGGAGGGAACCAGGTTGCTTCAACACTATTCACCCTTGGCGGGCCATCAATTAATATTGAAGCGATGTATGTAATGGTGTGAATAGAACATTTCGTATTTTTGAGAATGACCGGTAAGTTCGTACACAGTATCTGTCAGTCAATGTTTCCAGATTGTTTGAAGCCGAACCTTCTGTATGTGATTGAAGTGATTGGGTCATTCTTGCGTTTTATGTGGTGGGCATGGATTCCTCTTACTTGAATAGCCTGTCAGAATAGCCTACGCCAAATTTTCAAAAAATTTTTTTTTTTAAATTGATAAATTGCCTTGTTGAAACCAATTTAACAATAATAATCATTTGAGAATGGATTAAAGATCAGAAATCGATTAGAATAATGGATTCTTCCCAATTCATTAAATTGAATTTTCAAGAATTTTAACTTTTAAAAAGATCACTTTTTCAGTGGAAGCCGACTGCGCTGTTTACTGCAGCAATAAAGACTGCGACAGCGGGTTTTGCAACTCATTCGGGAACTGCGCCTGTTCGTCGTGCCATATGGGCTGATGCGGGGATTTTGGAAAAACCCGATTTCGCTGATTTAAACGATTATTATTTTTTCAAGCTGTAACTGTAAACGTCATGATCTTTTTTTGTAACGCAAAATTTGAGTAGTATTGTAAACAGGTGTTTCTTGGACGCTAATTTTTTCCATTAAATATAGCTTTGATATGATACTAATTTTTCTGCAGTGTGATAATCCCTCAGTTTAAACAGTGTTGCTTTTTTCTTGACCTTTTTCTTTCCGTTTTCTTCCCTCCTTTTCAGCTCTGTATTTTTGTCGGCTATTACTTCACCTTATTTCTACATTTCTTGTTTTACCTTTTTCTATTCAATTTTCCATGTTTTCCCCTACTTCATAGTTCTCTGGTTTTGGGTTCTTCTTGTTTCCTTGTTTTTCGTTTCGTTTTTCTCCTCTTGTTCTCTTTTCTTCTCCTTTTTTCAAGGACAAGAATATTTGCATTGACAGCTGTTGGTCTTCATGTAAAAAACGTTCTATAGAAGGCATTTACAAAAGAAAGTCGACATCCACACGCTTTCCGCATCATTTTGCAAAAGTAATTAACCTTGTAAAAAACATATCACGACATCAATAGAATCCTATAGTCTGTTTTTCTTGAAATGCTTCTAAATTATAAAAGTGGAAAGCAAGTAGTAATTCAGATTTTCACGATTTGCTGCTAAACAATATATGATATAGGATTGAAAATTTGTGAGCGTCTTGACATAACCATTGACAATTTTCTGAGTGAAAAATTTTACAGTAAGAGCTCTATGTTAACGATTTTGACGACAATGTTGATTTGTGTGGCTTTTCAATTTGGAATCACTTTATCAAAAACAGGCCATAGAAACCGGTACATCGGTCTACGTCGTTTATGACTTTATTGTATATATGTCACTTGAGGCAATTCTTCTCTTCAGTTCGTCGTTGTGATCACGACGGCTGTCTGTATAAGTGAATGATTTTATCCATTCAAAAAACCATGTTTCGATTATATATCTGCGGTTTTCAGATTGTTAGTATCATTGGTCATTCCCGGATCCGCTCATGAATTTTTCAGTATATGAATCAAGCGCGATACAAATCGAGGGCGGTGGAACCACAACGATTTATCTCAAAAAAGCGAGTATGATGATAAAGTTGAAGCAATGTTTGTTACATGGGTCATTTTCACATTTAATGTGATTCAAATCAAGAAGGACTGAATTTATGTTAGGGACGACATCGTATGATCAAATAATGGCTGTTTTTTTGGCTGCATACTGTGGCCGTTCTATCGATCAGTGTATCGACCAATTTTGCAATTTATTAAGAAATAACCCTCCTAGACCTAACTGTGTAGATGATTATTCATCACGTTCCGAAATCCGAAACCGTATGATCAAGTGAGATTATTATTGAAAAAAAAATTCTAGTCATTATTTCTTCCGACGATTCTGACAGGTGTAACGGCCAGCTGAATGAATGTCTGACCCGAAGCCCTATGATGACGTGAGTTCATTTCAAGACTCACACTTTCACAGAGGTTTCATCCCTATTCAGCGAAACACACAACAGCGATTCTCAAAACAGTGAAACTCAGTACAGCGATTCTCAATTCGGCGAAGTCTCATAACAGCGAATCTCAATTCAGCGGAGTCTCAATACAGTGATTCTCAAAACAGCGAAGTCTCAAAACAGCGAATCTCAATTCAGCAAAGTCTCAATACAGTGATTCTCAAAACAGCGAAGTCTCAAAACAGCGAATATCAATTCAGCGAAGTCTCAATGCAGCGATTCTCAAAACAGCGAAGTATCAGAACAGATTCTCAAAATAACAAAGTTTCAAAACAGCCATCTTTAGAATGGAAAAATTGAGACTGGGCGGGGTAGACGTTTTGGCACATGACCCGTTTGGTCCTCCTTTTCGATCTGGTGAATGCCGGTTGTCACACATTTTGGAACCAATGCCAGATGTCTGACATGGCTTTATAGCATGTGTTTTCATGACAGTACACCTTTTTATTCTTGTTTGTTTATTATTAACATATCCATATGCATGTTTTTTGTTTCTTTTTTCTTCTATCGATTTATTTCTTTGAATATTCTGATTTTGTGCTACCTTTTGTATAATTGTTTCAGGTTGTGTACTTTTGTTCTATTTTTTTACCTACTTTTTACAACATTATTTTACTTCTTATGTCTTTATCATTCGTTTTTTGTTCCGCCTTTACTGCTTAATTATTTTATTCATTTCATCTTTTTTGTTTATTTTATTCTATTTATTCCATCAATTTAATTTTTCTGCAATGCAATTGAGCTGCATACAGAAAAAACTTTAATGCAAAATCCTTATGATAATTTTTTGCTTTTGTTTTTTCTTCCAACGTTTCAAAAAAATGTTTTTCTCACAGGAATTTTTTCGTGACTTTGGAATGGTCCGTTCGTGCATACCTACCGCAACTGCAGCACAAAAGCATGTGAAATTTGGATGGCCAAATGCAACTGAAAATAGACTATCTCAACCATCAAAAACGATTTAAATTTACCTAATTTGCATATTGTGCGCGTTTACTGTAATGCATAGAAATTTTTGGTATTCACTGTATTGAGATTCGCTCTTTTGAGAATCGCTGTATTGAGATTTCGCTGTATTGAGAATCGCTGTATTGAGACTCCGCTGTAATGAGGATCGCCGTATTGAGTTTTCGCTGTAATGAGAATCGCTGTTTTGAGTCTCGCTATTTTGAGTTTCGTGGTTGTGGGTTTCGCTGTATTGGGGACACGCCTTCACAGATGCCTGATGTCGACAGCGTTTTCCACCGGTGCTTCTACTATCTTCTGCACTATTGGAATTCGATCATGAAATATTGTAGCTACATTTATGACTGCAACAACAGTCTTTATGAGTTAGTTATACGCGATGAAAAATCTTAGGGGCGTCAGACGGATTTTTAGGAAATTTAAAAAGTCGAAACTAAGCCCGAAATACGTTATTTGAACTATATATGTTTTCCAGTAGATCCAGACAAGATCTATCGGTTGATGTATATTAAGCACCATTTTGGAGCAAAAAAATCCTGATAACATCGAAAATTTCTGTATACCACCTTTTATACGACGTCCCTTTCTGTAAACATTTGGTATTATCATTTCGAAAAAACTAAATTAGGTGCCTGGACAAAGAATGTCACTTTCGCCCCCATTGTAAAACAATAATCGGTCGAACTTTTTCGACCCCAGAATTTCATTGTGAATTGAAATTTGGCATAATCTAATCAATAATCCTATGTAGATTATTTTCTGTGATCAACAAAAATAATTCAAATTCTATCTCATTTCTTTGAAGCCGGTGCCCGTAAAACTGGTTTTGACGTTTGATTTGTTGAATATCCGTTTGGTTGGCTATGATTTTCAAATTATGGAACGTAACCAATTTCGTACGTCGCTAGTTTGGCTGATTCGTTCGGTCTCGAGGTATGAAACGTTTAAGTTTTTCTCTGGTTTGAAAAAGCTCGAATCCTAATTTTAAATTTTCAAATAAAGAATTCGTTTCTAATTTTACATTTCTTTTATTTCTATGAAAAATGTTTTTCTTGCGATTTCGATTTAATCTTAAATTTCCATTTTATGGTTGGGCAACGTCTTGTTCGGAACCGAAAACTTCAATTTATAAAGCTCGTACGACGATTATTATCAAAGAATCTATTTTAGCCAAATATGAACGAAACGTACATACAGCCATTGAACGTTCCGGCAACGAAATTGACGATTTTTGGCCGAACGCACAAATTTACCAAAAAGCGTTAGTATGAATTTTAAACGCCAGGATAGCGCCGGAGACGAAGATAAACGTTTGGTAGGGGATAACGATTTGATGGACATTTGATTTGACGGATCTGGACAAGTAGAAATGACGGAAAAATGTATTTCGTCGATGAAAATTCGTACAAAAAAAGAGTGAATCGTGCTTGTTTTATTCTCGATATTTTCTATTTGCTGAAAAACAAGATTTTACTTTTTTTAATTTGCTGCGTTGAAAATTCGGTTCCGATTTAGACTTTTCGTTCTCATATTGCAAACTGTTAAATTTATGCCTTAGACTTTTTTGCGCTTGTGCGAAACATCGGAGACCTCGCAAAAATCTACTTTTTACAACGAATTTGTCACTAAGCTTACAGAAAAATAGCGTTTTCATGATTTGCATTAGTCTTGTTAGTAGTGAAAAACTTATCCACATCGATGTATAAAATCTGTGAATATTGGTTCACATTCTAGAGCCAGAAGACTTTATATAGTCAAACTGACTATCAAAAAGTTTTAACTCTTAAAGTTGTGACTCTTACGTTAAGCCTCAAGAATGCTGCATTGCCAGCAAGATGCGACTTCTACAATAAACAAAATGATCTCCAGATGAGTTTCAGCTATGGTTGGCTCTGACTGTAAAAAAACTGTAGGATTAACGTAACTTTGTTGAGTGAAAAGGGTTAGCTCAAAATTTTTTAGTTGAAACAACTCAACTTTTGTTGGGTTAATCCTACGCAAGTATTGCATGCCTTGAATGTAACAAAGTTACGTAGTCATTTGTGTAGAAGTTGCGTAGGATCTATAGTCTGTTTTTTCAAACGAGCCTCGGTGTAGAGCAAGATTCTCAGGCATATGAAAAACCTGCGCGTAAGCTGGTCGATGATTTCCTATCCAGTCGACTGTAGTCGGGAGAAAAAAACTAATTTTTATCTGGCAGGAAAATCGCGATCCCACGACGCTGCTTAATTGTGTATGCCTTATTGCCTTCCGCCAATTTTTTCCTCATTACCTTTTTTACCTTTTACCTCTTTCACCTCTTTTACATCGATATTTTGACGGAAAAATGTTTGGGAATGGTTCACATTGTGAAAAAACTGTGGAAGATCAAGCCCGAAACGACGCATTTTGGTTAACGTTAGAAAGGTTAAAATCACAAAATTTTTCTGCACTGTTAGTTCCCCAAATTTTGCTTTTTGGAGAGAAAAATTCGGAAAAGGGAAAAAATTTTGGGCTCTTTTCCCATTTGGGAAGGAAATTTTCGGGATCGGATACAGAAAAGATGCATTTTGCTGCATTTTAGAAGGTCCAAATCTCAGAATTTTCCTAGCAGCACAGGTGCGGCTTTTAGCATGTCTACCTTGACTTATCATAGGTGGCGCGATAGCGTCGACCTGTAATATACTTGGCCCCCAAATTTCATGTCCTCCCCCTCTGGAGCAAAAACGGTAGGAGCAAGAACCTTCGGGTTTTATTCATAATTTCGGACATATGGGGCAAACTATGGGGTGCCTTTTTTCATTTCGCCTCCATCTGCAAGTGGTGCTCAGTGCTATGCCATTAGGACGCAAGACATTAGGACGCAGACATTAGGACACTGGAACATTAGGACGCAGGACATTGGGACGCAAGACATTAGGACGCAAAGACGTTAGGACCCAGGACATTAGGATGCAAGAACATTAGGACGCAGGACATTAGGATGCAAGAACATTAGGACGCAAAGACACTAGGACGCAGAACTTTTAACATCCGAGGACCTTAAAACATATAATCGTGTCACAAAATAATCGAATTTATTGCTGCATGGAAATTTTTCCCAGCATTAATTTTATTATATGAAAGATATGTGTTGATAATGTATTGTTTCGTGTTCATGATTTCATTTTTACTAATGAGAGAAAGTGACACTCAAGAAAAATCAAGCCCTTGTCTTTTCGAGATCCAGTGACACACCTGATTCATTTGCATGTCCAAATGCTAACATGAAAGAAACGAATATTAATGAATTTTTACAATTCTAGCACTTTCTGTTATTTTTTGGCTCCCACTAAAATTTTATGGTTCCCTATTATTTCGCAAAACAAACTGCTCGTAAGACTTTTTCCATAAGACTCCAGGATGTGGCGTTTTGGGACTTTTTCAATATCGTTTAAACATATACTGAACATTAGTTTCCCATGCTATATACACATCTTTCTTTTTGTCTAAAAATAGAATCAATATTTTTTAGGTTTGAACTGAGCATGTCATTTTTTGTGTGTCACGTTTTCCTGTTCAGTTTCTGGTAAAACTATCGCCATTGTCAGTTCAGTTGTTAAATTTTTTATGAATATGGCTGGTGTTGTCAAATCTCATAAAAATTTTGATAAGTTTCTTCACGAGGGAAAATTGTATTGCAAGGTAAAGCTTATGCATGCAATTATCCAAAACTTTCAGAATGACATTTATAGGATTGGGAGAATGTCAATGGTTCAGTAAGCTGGAGATGCGACCAAAAATTTGGGCACCAAAAGTGTAAGGGGCGACTAAAAGTGGACAATCAGGGTGTCATAAGGATTATTAAACTGCATACTTGTGCCCTCAACATTAATAGAGCTGAAGTAATGCTTCAAATAATTAGAACACATGATAATTTCTTATTGTTTATATATTTTTTTTAGATTTTACAAGCAGTTACCACTGCATGACAAAGGGCCATTCAAACTCAAGAAACTTCTCGACAAATTTTATCGGCCGCAACAGGACCATTGAACAATGAAGCCAAAGCCAGATTTCTACGATACTGTACAATTCAACAACAATTGGCTCGTGATGGGATGCATGTTCATATGCCTTATCCAAATGCTTTAACCATTGCGGATATACATATGCCTCCAGCTTTATCCATTACAGAAGGCAGTGCTCCATTTCTTTTATTCGACTCTGGAGCTGCTGATCGAGACTATTTTTTCATATTTGGGACTGAATAGAATATCGAAACACTACAAAACAGTCAGGTGAATTTTAAAAAAATTTTGAATTATTGTAAAAATTTGGCAAGCTTATTTCTTGAAACCTAAAATCAAAGGTGGCGTTGTAAAGGGGGATGGTTCGGCCAGCTATCCCCCAGATTTCAGTACTCCACCAAAATTTTGAAAATTTCAACCTATTCAAATTTTCCTGGAAATTTTTAAGAAAACAGTAACATTTTTTTGCTGAAATTAAGTAGTTAGAACTTATTCAAAAGTGATCACAATGCTCTAAAACTTCGTTTTTAAAAAATGTTTCTGAGCGTGCTCTTCATTTCCAATGGTAGTGAACATACATGTTCCCGAAGAGAGGGATTTGCTGGGGGTTCTGTCTGACCCCTTGTAGAACCCTGGCTGACCATCAACAGAATCTCGGCTGATCGCCCAGAATTTCTACTTTTTTGGAAAATTTTCAACTTAAGTCAAATAAATTTCCCAACAGCTAAAAGTCATAAAATTTCCCAAAAATTTAGTAGACCGTGAGTACCATTCTATATCTATATACATATATTCTATACAATTGTTTAAAAGCCAAGAAATTCATGGAATCTAAAAGCTTTTGGGGAAATTTTATCACTGTCCAAAGTGACAAGAGTGTGGATGTATTATGATATTGCCGAATATACTCGTAGACACCATGTTACTAGCCATCCTTTATTTCAGACATGGAGCTGCGACGGCACATTTAAGGTGTGCCCAGAATTATTTTATCAATTGTTGTCAATTCATGCTTTCCTGGGAAATGCGTTGTTGCCACAAATTTATGTTCTAATGACCAGAAAGACCCAAGAATTATATAGACGTGTCTTATTCGCCCTGTTTGAAAACACCGTGCTTCGGCCCCAGACGATAATTTGTGATTTTGAACAAGCAGCAATAAACAGATTACGAGTAATATATTTTGTTTATGTTCTGTCAGTTCTCAACAATAAGTGATTATTTTCAGGCACAATTTCCAAATGCTTAAGTTCATGGGTGCTTTTTTCACCTAGCTCGAAACGTTTGGTGCCATGTCCAAAGCTTAGGCTTTCAACAGCATTATCTTGTTGATGAACAATTCAGAACCAGTGTAAAAATGATCGTGTCATTAGCCTTTGTTCGAATTGTTGATGTCATTAGTTGTTTTGAAACTTTACAAGATGTATTCGAAAATGATAATGATCTCTTACATTAACACAAAATTTCAATCAAAATATCCAGTTTGTAATGAAAAGTATACTTTTTTAGTCATGCTGGATTACTTTGAAGATAATTATATCAGCCGATTAAGATGAAATGGACATCACGATCCAACATTTCCACTGCCTCTATGGAATTGCCATCAAATGGTCGTGGATCATTTACCATGAACAAACAACAACATCGAGGCTTGGCACCGTGCATTTCACATAGGCACACTATTTGCTTATTCAATTTACAAAAGCCATACATTTTACGAGGGGGATGGGTGGGGGACCCCCACCCAAGGACCAGTTATCCCCAGGTTTTGGGACCCCAACCAGATTTTTAAAACTTTACCCGTCCCAATTTTTCAAAATTTTTTAGAAAAAAGTGCACCTTTTTCGATGTTTTAACTTGAAATTGATTTTTCGGAAACATCTGTGGTCCAAAAAAGTAATATTTTTTGCATCTCTAGTTGAAAATTGATTTTTCTTGCATTTTTGGGTAAAAATTTCATTGCCCCCAAATTTTGGCCTTTCCCCACTCAATTTTTTGAGCTGCTACATGTTTTCAAAACGCTGTCTAAAGTTTTAATCTCTTGCAGACGACAATTGGCTTGAAACATTCTACTATTTACTGGTTGATATGGAAACACACAGATGCTGGCTATCAACCTCCAATGTTTACAAAATCGATCTATCAACTGATCAATCAATATCTACGGAATATCATAGCTGATTATGAAAACCAGAACTTGATTAATTTTATGCGTGGGTGTTCATACAATTTTGATTTTTAGCTGAATTGTACTTATGGCTTTAAAAACAAATAGATATTCTATCGTTGTACCATGTCCGAACTGACACTGCTTTTCAAACTCATTCGAAAACAGAAAAAGTTGCAATGTGGGAGGCATTCAATGCTCTTCAGTTTCTTTGAACCCACTTCTAAGTGAGCCTCCATAACAGTGAATAATACCCTTCAGATTGACTCAGATTGACACTAATTCTGGGGTTAAATTTCTGCATCCTAATGTCCTTGCATCCTAATGTCCTGTGTCCTAATGTCCTGCATCCTAATGTCTTGTCATCCTAATGTCCTGCGTCCTAATGTCTTTGCATCCTAATGCCTTGCGTCCCAATGTCCTGCGTCCCAATGTCCTGTGTCCTAATGTCCCTGTGTCTTATTGTCTGCGTCCTATTGTCTGCATCCTAATGTCTTGCATCCTAGTGACACATCACCGTGGTGCTCGGTGGGGCCCCAAAAACATGCGAAAAATGCACTTTTTAAGGCCCCCAGTTCCACCATGTCCAGCAATGGGTGTGCCATATCCATGCTCCATACTTCGGCCTAAGCATCTTGGGGGTACAATCTCAAATGCGATTTTTCATTTTTTTAAAGTATGGCCTCAATTCAATTATATGGTGGTTCAAAGTCCCGGAAAATGCTGAATTCCTCAATTTTGTTATATAATACTTACGGATACAAAAAAATAATTTTTTGCAGCATAATGCACTACTAATTTTTTTGCAGTTTCAATTGAACCTGTAGCGTTATTGGGATTTTTGGGCTGCAAGGGTTTTCGACCATTGGGAATTTGATGGACACAGTCACTTTACAGGAAACATTATCCCAGGTGTAAAAAAGTGTATTTCCATGATTTTTCAGTGGACTGAGTATTCGACCATGAGGATTTCAATAGACGTCCTCACTTTACACAAAAAAATTATCCTGGGTATAAACAAGCCTATTGCCATAATTTTATTGTGGAGGGGATTCTCGACCACAAGGAATTCAATGAATGCTTTTACACAAAACTTTGCACAAGAAATAACCCAGTGTGTAAATAGGTGTATTTTCGTGATTTTTTGTTAGAAGGGGTTTTCGACCATTGGGAATTGGATGAATGTGATCACTTCACACAAATACTTATCCCACGTGTAAACAAACGTTTTTTCGTGATTTTTCGGTAGAAAGGGTTTTCGACCATGGGGAATTTGATGAATGTGATCATCTTACAAAAAAACTATCCAAGGCGTAAACATGCCTATTTTCGTGATTTTTGTGTGAAAGGAATTTGCAAACATGGGGAATTTAATGAATGCGATCACTTTATACACTTATTCATATTGAGTGTAAACAAATGTATTTTTGTGATTTTTGAAGGAGGCTGTTCTGACCATGGGGAACTCAAGAGATGCAGTCAGTTTCCACAAAAAATAGTCATTTGCCTAAACAAAGGTATTTCTGCGATTTTTTAAGTTGATGTATTCTAGACCATGAGGAATTCAATACATATGGTCATCTTTCAGTCTGTTTACAGCGTTTTTAAGTGCTATGCCAATTACACATCTTTTAATTTTACTGGAAGTAGCTTGAAGATGGTTTTTTATTGTTTTTTTTGACGTGAAGATGACCAAATTTAAAACTTCAATGTGCTTCTATGAAAGTTTTCGTGCTTGGTAGAGGCCCACTAAAAAGAGGTGAAGTAGTTTATTAGAAAATGCCCCGATGGGCAGAAAAAAGGAGAATATACTTGCTTCGATAGTTGCCATGCTAGAAAAAGATGTGGACTAGATTTTTGAGAACTTGGGTCAAAGTTGGAAAAAATGCACTTTCTTTATATTGGATTTTCATTCTTCCTCAAAAAAATTTTCTATGTCTGGGAAAAAGTATATTCTGCAGCTGAGTGCATCAACACACTTTCCAATCATGCATGTGCATCTCTGAAATTTTCACTAGGGTACAGGCATGGACCTTGGTGTTTTGGCATTTTGCGAGACAAAAAATTCAAGAAAAGTTGACAAAAAAATTTTCTCCATAACAAACTTTCCACTTTCAAAACCCTTGTGGGAGTTTATATCTCCATATCCCCTCTCACACATGTTTGCTTCCTACTGTGTTAAACATATCACTCAATTTGGCGTCAACCAAAGGAATCAACTGTGGGAAAGTGGCACATAAAATCCCATTCAGCTTTTAAAAAAAAGTGCTTCAGCACAAAGTCTTCTGAGAACTAAATTGATGGTGAAAGATACGTTTCATTCACTTATTTTATATAACATATCGTATAGAATTCACTCCACAAGTTCTATTGATTACAAGCTACAAACAAACCTATCATCTTTTATTTAACTGTTGAAAAAATAGCATAATTCCCAGTTTTTGGCTTTAAACTGAAATTTGCAGAGAGAGCACTTTTTGCGGGATTGCAAATGGGAAGCAATTTCACCCATCTTTGTCGCTCAGATCCTGCTTTCAAAAAATTCGTACTGTTGCTGTGGGAGTGCGAGTAGTGTCTGGGAGAACTGGGTATGGGATTTCTCACACACTCCTTACATAGGCATGGCTGAATCAAGTGCATTTTTGTATGCTTTACCCTGTTCTCACATTTGCAGATTGGTGCCCGATGACTGTAACCAAGGCCCAGTTGCACAAAAGGGGTCTGAGCTGGAGCTCAAGATAATCTCTAACAAGATGGTGACTCGGTTTGATTTCAAGTTTGGTATAATTTGAATGTCATTTGGATTATAACAAGCTCACCCCAGCCCGATCTGTCGGGTTGCACTAACATTATTGCATAATTTTCTTATCTATGAAGCAAATGAATATAAAAATTTCTGCCAATCCCAAACTCGAACTTAAACCTCAGTATTAGTTAATCCTGGAGAAAGTATGGTTTGTGCATTGGAAGAAAATAATTTGGACATTGTGAATAGCTTAAGCTCAGGATCATCCATTTAATCCCAACGTTGATTATCCTCACATTGGGTTAGTGCAATCAACCTCAGGTTCCTTTATAGTTCTGAAAATGACTATAATATGACCTCCCTCACTATTTTTCAGCTAGTGTGAGAGGCAGGAGTTTTGAATTGGTCAGGAGTTATAGTCTGTTTTTTATAAAATGCTTCCAAATAGAAAAGTGACACAAATCGGTACTGTCGTCAAAATCGTTTAAATAGAGCTTTTACCTTGAAATTTTTCACTCGAAAAATTGCTAAACGTGAGCTCGGTATGCTCAGAAATTTTCAGACCTATATGACATATTGTTCATTAGAAAATCCTTAAAATCTGAAATATTACTTGCTTTCCACTTTTACTTTTTAGAAGCATTTCAAGAAAAACGGACTCTAGAATGCTATCGGCTTACTATTTCCTTACATTTGAAATCATGTGCATATAATTTTCATATAGAAAAATTTTACTGTAGTTGATGCCAGGGGAAGGACAAAATGCACGATGCTGCAGAATATACTTTTTCACAGACATGGAAAATTTTTTTGAGAAAAAACGAAAATCTAATATAAAGAAAGTGAATTTTTTCCAACTTTGAACTAAGTTCTCAACTATCTAGTCTGTAAGGTATATGCTAATGCATTAATGTAAATACAGATTGTACAGTATGTGATATTCATTATTAAGTATAAATTCATTTTATAATCTATCGTTTCAAGGGTGTCTGGAATTCACACCCAAACATTCCTATAAATTCATGTGAAGCACATCTCATTGACCCAATTAAGACATAGATAATTATTTTCACATCAGCACCTGGCCCTCGTAATACACATTAAAATATACATTCTGTAGGTACAATAATTCCCCCCAGACGTGTAAACACAACTGCCCATGTAGAAAATATGGAAACCCCGACCCAGACACAAGATTTAGGTAGAATGCATGGAGAACCGAAAAACGCAGGAAAAACTAAAAACATATAGGCGCGGCAAAGCATACTGTAGACTAAAGGCATGTAGGCGTGGAAATTAAGCGTAAATTAAAGCAAAAGGCGTGGGGGAAGAAGCATACAGTAAGCAGAAACAGGTAAGCAAAGCAGCGATTGGTTAGGCGAGCAGACGGAAGCAGACCTCCCACGACATGAGGGCGTGGTTCAAAGAATCGGTATAAAAGACAAGAAAACCCAGAGAAAGGTCGATTTTATGTAGATTTTTATGGAGATTTTGTGTATATTTTGTGGAAGCAAGAATTGTTTTTATTACGAAGCAAGCATATTGTATTTTTGATGACGAGAAAGCAATCATTGTTATATTGTTTGTTATTACTTTTGTCATTTATCATAATCATTCCATCGTACTCTCGTCCTCGTGGACCATTGCAGATTGTTTCAAGAGCAAGTAAAATTATCATTAGAAACTGGTCGTTCAAAGTCTAATCCTTTTTCTAGCATGGGTGTTGTAGTGTGTTTCCGCCGATTTTGTCATATTTTGTCAATCCACGCATGAGGCCCGCAAGTACCAAGTGGAGCGAGCAACGCGGACCATCAACAGTCGTCTTACTGTAGTGCATGTCGGTGCGCGTGCGCTGGCTCTCTTGATGTGTATTATTCTGTTGTGTTTTTATAATGTACGTTCCCCATCAGTTATATTTCGTACTCGCTGCCTCCCCGCATGCACGTCTTTGTTTGTTTTCTCTCCAGTGCGTGGGAGTGAAATTGTTTTCATTCTCGCCCCGTCACATTTGTAAGTAAGTGATTTTCCATTGCGTAAGATAAAATTGAAGAAAGGTTTTTCCTTTCATTTAATTCGGGAGACAATTCAGGAAGTATCTTTTTCTTGATTGGTAGGGTTATTAGTGTCGGGTTTAAGTACTATTAATTAAGTTAATTAGGTAAGTGTGGGCGTGGGAAATATGTACATTAAGGACGAACCCTGGGATCCCAATCCTGCCTAACTCATCAGCTCCGGACTTATTTCTAAATACAACATGGCAACTATTGAAGCAAGTATTTTTTTACTTTTTACTTTTTTTTCTTTATTTTTCTGCACCATTGGAGCATTTTCTAATAAACTAGTTATTTAATCTATAGTAGTTTTCATCACCTTAGACGTATTACCTTATGTTTTAATTGGTAATCTTCAATAATTTATATTGTAATTTAGTGAAGATCCACATTTTTCCATTCACACATTTTTCGAGAAAGATCAATTACGTCAAGCTTCTAATCCTTTTGATGCGACTATTCCTTTCTTAACATAGAATCAATTTCAAGGTCATCAGAGTGCTTCTCACAAATTTCTACTCTTCTTACTCATATCTTTTCGGTCAAGTTCATGAAATAGTACGAATAAATTAAGGTAAAGTGGGGTTACTTTGATCAGGGGCGACTTTGATCAGAGCATGGCATTGGATAGCTATTTGAGATCAGCAGGTCATTTTTGCTGTGTAGACAACCCCTTTAAAGATATATGGATTTTGCTACTTTTAAGTAATCAGGCTAAAACTGCTATTTATAAAAAAAGTGAATAGAAATATTTAAAATTAATAAAAAATGTTTTTAGAAAACAGTGAGGTTGTCTGCACAGCAAAAATGACCTGCTGGGCCCGGTTTCATAAAAAAATTGTAATTGTAAAATTGTAAATTGTAAAAGATATTTACAATTCTTTGTAAAAGCGTTTTATAAAAAAACCAATAAAAATTTTTTTTTACAATTGTATTCAACAATTGTAAAATGTTTTTACAATTACAAATATAGCATTTCACCACTGAATTGTAAAAATGGTAATTTATTTACAAACATTTGTAAAATTTATTTTTGATTTGCGGTGTGAGGGCCAAACGACAATGTCAATGACAAATCAAAAAGTGCATATTTCACGGTTGATTGATGATAATAAAACAGTTTTGTTAGGTCGATTTTTGCCAAATTTAACAAATGAAAAGAAATGTGTCAAATGAAACAAAATTTTTGAGGATTGTCTTTCAATCCATATTCAACTGAAGACATGGCAATATTTAGGAGATAGGATTTGGCCGAATTTAAAAAAGTGATGAAAAAGAAAAGCAACGATCTTTTGAAAACTGGAATGGTCAGTGGAAATGATTCCATTTTTACGGATGTTGATGAAGCAGTTTTGGATATCGTTGGTCGGGACTCGCCATCGATTAAAGGAATTGAGGGTTCTGAATTATGGGATCCCATCAAATCGATTGATAATTGTGGAACGAACATTAATGAGACTATTGACAAAATGTTTAAAAGTATATTTAATGTAGTTATATGTGATAGTTAAGTAATGTAACAAGCCTTAAGCCCTTCAAATCATTTCCAACTCGTGCTTTCTTTTTATAATCTTTAATTCTTTAAAATGCCTACGCACAAAGAAATTATCATTTCATAAATATTAGATAAACAAGAGACAAGTTTTTTGAAGTATCATCGAAAACGTGCTATGGAACTTGAAATAAAGGTTGTCCAAGCGAAATGTTGCAAAACCAAACTTCAAATGGATGCTTTGAGTCTGCAAAAAACGAATCTACAGCTTCAAAACTATAAGTTGACTCTAGAAATATATCGCCTCAAAAACGAGCTTGGATTCGACCATCGAGTGACAAATCTGATGATTCAAATGGGCATGGAGGATTTGTCATACACTCAGCTTTGAAACTGCAAATGATAAATTGGTGAATGAGATTCTTAATTAAATGTAACTTTAAATGATACAAATTTGATTTGTGATTTTGATTTTTAATTGAAAGTGTCAAAAAATTAAGTACAATGAGAGCAAAATTAACTAAAATAGGATAGTAGATAGTATAGAAATATAGACATAAAACTTTATGGAAATGTGTCGATTAATTCTTGGCATCCTTCATGGCCGCCGTTATTCAAATCAACATTATCGAGTCTCGGTGCAATTTCCTCATCATCATCAGGCAACTCAACGTCCATCGGTTTGTCAGAGATAGCTAAATTGTGCAAAATACAACAAGTCTTAATCACTTCGGAGGCATAAGTCGGGTTCAAGCGTATCATATTGCGGCATGGAAAGCACCTTTTTAAAACTCTGATTCCTCTTTCAACTACACATCTTGCCTTCTTGTGCGATTGACTAAATGACTTTTTGGGATCGCTCATTTGATTGCAATCTTTTAGTAGAGGTGTTATGAGCCACAATTTGAGTGGATAACCATTGTCACCTATTATATAAGTGTATAGTTAGGAGGATAAAATAGTGCTTCTAATTTATTTATTGTTATTTCATTTTTAGGCTTATTTCAATTTACAATAGTCGCTTTATAAAATTTAAGTTCACCCAACTATTATATGTGCTAATTGTTTACCCAATAAAATGACATTGTCTATTGGTTGGTATCCTTCTTCAAATGGATGGCAGATATTCAAATTTAATAAAACTCTAGCATCGTTCATGCTACCAGGCCATAGAGAGTTAGAGTAAAAGATTGACAAATCGGGACCAATTATAACCGTAGTGTTGATGGAATGTTTCCCATATTGGTCATCATATTGTTTTATAGTTTTCAAACGGGTCAGCAATTGGAATTATGGTGCCATCAATACAACCAATTACACAAGGCATGTTTGAAATATCATAAAAACGACAACAAATTTCCACAATATTTTGAGGGAAAGTAACCATCGTTTGAAATAATTGATCATTGATTGCTTCAACTACACATCAAAATGCTCTTGAAACTGTCACTTTTGTTGGGCCACGGGCATCTCCCACTAACGACATAAATCCATCTGTAGCTAGATAACATAGGGATAGAAGAATTTGTTGTTACAGACTTAGGGCCATGTTTCTGTTCATATTATGAGCAATAATCAATCCAGCAATGTTTAATATACACTGAATAGTCAGTCGAGGCAACCTAAACTGAACAACAAAGTCATCAATACTGAAATTTATTTGTGGCTTAAATGTTCACCATCTCACATGTATATTATTGTCTTCATTTTCACTGTCACTGCCTAAAATTTCTGATAGATCCATTATCTAAAATCAAAAAATAAAAGAAATATGTAAGTAAAAATGTAAAAAATAAGTGGTTTCACCCCTGTCTCAACTTCGGTAGAAAAATGACAAATTTTACAATTATTCTTCAACAATTGTAAAAAGAAATTTTTTTTAGAAACACACACTTGTGAATCAAAAAAAATTCCTGTGTTAAAAAATATTTTACAAACGTTTTACAATTGTAAAACAAGGTTTCTAAATTGTAATTTATGGAATGTAAATTTACTATTTTGAAACATTTTACAATTGTAAATTTGTGAAATTGTAAAAAGGTGTATGGAACGCCTTATTTGTAATTTTTTTTACAAATTACAGTTATTTTTTTGTAAATTGCCTTATGAAACTAAGGCCTGATTTCAAATAGTTATCAAATGCCATACTCTGATCAAAGTCGCCCCTGATAAAAGCCACCCGACTTTACCTTACTGTTTTTAAAATTTTTCAAATAATAGTATTGTAAAAATTACATATTTTGAACACAGAATTCAAATCTAATTCTTGAAATGAATGTTCGGAAAATTGATTTTCCAGTTCTAGCATCACGGAATGTCAATCCCCAGAAAATTTCTGGGCCCCTTTGCACCAGAAAGATTGGCATCTTTTTTCGGCTCTCACTTGTCATCATAGAGGATTTAAACATTGATTTCTCATTTAATTCAAAGTCATTGTGCTTTTGGATAGTTTGCTGGAAAATTTATTCCACAATGCTTTAGATTAGATTTCAAACTGTAAAATTTCATTTTTTCCCTCAATTTTAATGAATTAACAGCTCTAAAAACACCAGAAAATTTTAAAGAGCTCAAAAACACTTGAATCAATCGTCCATGAGTATTTTAAAGAAAAAACAAGTTAGGGAAAATGGAGGAAAAATTTTTGACCCCTTCTCCCATTTGGGAAAAGGCCCGCGGGAAAAAAAGAAACAGTGTTTCTGTGCTCTGGCACTTGAATGCCAGTGCGCAGCTAGAAAATGCCATCCTACTTTATGCAGCTACCTACTTAGGCAGCTACTTTAAGCTTTTTTTAGACATTATACTCTGGACTGGATGTTGTTATTGTTTGTTGATGTATATCACAAAAATATGAGATGTAACTCAATTTTTTTCTTTAAAATCTGTTTGCAGTCCTAAAAAATTTATGGCTTTCGGGAACATTAATTTTTTTGCATTTGGAAAACAACCAAAATATCATCAGCATAAGGCAATGACAAAAGTTCCTGCTGATTTAAGAATCCAAATACATGGTTGCTTCCCAAACGTTTTAATTTTACTTTGCCTGATTGAAAGCCCCTTAAACCCACTGAAAAATTAGTCATGCAATCAAGGAAAGAAGTCTCCAAAAGATTCATTTCTCAGCGTTCTATGTAGAATATCAAAATCCAAAATTAATGATATTGAAATCGGAGATAAGATTCTTACGGTGCTTTTTGATGCTTCAGTTAATTTTGAAAACAATCTCTTTTGATTGGTAAATTATTGGCTCCATATATATTAGACAGAATGTTCAAACACACTCAAAAACATCAATAAAGCTTCTGTTGGCATCAAAAAAGGACTTGTCCTAAATGGCGAAACATTTTAACCTATTTTAAGAAACATAGAAACTAAGCTACAGTAACTAACCTGTTTCTCCATTGACGTCATCATCCAACTTTCGTTTTTCATGTTTGTCATTGCTGCCTTCGCTTCCTCAAAGGAAACACCATCTACATGAATAAAAAACATTAAATACTTAGAATTGAATAAAATTTAAGATAGTAACTCACTGAAAGGTCAGCTTGAACACTGATTTGCCTCATTCAATGGAATCGTATGAAGAAAAAGATGAAAAATAAGAAAATAAATTAGAAACTATTTGTTTTTTTATATATTTTTTTTGTAAGTTTTTATGTAACAAATTTACTATATATAATGCATGTAAAACTTACTTTTGGGGTGTGTATTATTTCATCCTCTTCGTTTTTGAATCGTCTCGCTTGTCTGCCTTGGTATTCATCAACAATAAATAGAAACCTGCCGATTTATTGTGTATCTTTAGTGGTTACCACGTTTACTTGAGTTACCAGAATAAACAAGCAACTCAGATGTTGGACACATCGTAGGACACAAGACCAATCTGAGAGGTTACATTTTGAGCTAAGAAACTTACTGACTTCTCCCTTTTCCGCCCCCTTATTGACCATGTCCATTTCCATTGCCATCATTCCTTGCGGCCAAAACCTGAAACATAAACACGAATGAAGCACAAAACGTTAATAAGTAGTGTAACCTAGTACTTACAGTAACCCAGTGTAATTTTAAAGTGTGTACCTGCCCATCCAGTTCAGTTTCTGCCACTGAGGTCCCACACTATTTGGCCAAATAATGCAAAAATCAATAGTCGCTGAAGAATGAGCTGGAAAAGTGAATTTTTCAATGCTTTAGGAACTTTCAAAACCAAATTTTTTGGCACCTAAACCCAGTGACGCAAGGCGTTCCATTCCATCGTTGATGTGTTTCGAATTTACAGGCTGATTCTGCTGTTAAAATCTGTTCATTATTCTTCTAATTGCTTCAGAATCTTTAGGGCTCATATCAGTCTTAAGGTGACATTTTTTGGACAATTGTTTGCCCTCAATCAGCAGGGAAAAGACACTTTCGAAAATGGGATAGACATGGGAGAAATTAGAAACATAATGATGTGAAACTTAAAATGGAAAAATGACATGATCAATTTATCAGTAGAATAGCAGATTCAAAATTTAGCCATTTGGATTCTGTGATTGTATATAAATAAATTTTTCATTGGTTTTAGGATACTGCTATACAGTTTGGAAGATACATCTGAAATGTACGTCTTTTCCGTTGAATATATCAAAATCTCGTGAAGTTTCATGGTAGAGGTAAGTGAAAACAGGTATTTTGTTTAGCAGATCATTCTTTCAGAAAAGGGACAATAGAAATTTTCTAATGCAAATATTCTGTATGTTGTTCGATTGTGCTACTTGTAGCTGGAAAGACAGTCTCATTAAAGATAGCTATGCATACACCTCAGGGTCCACGTCCCCATAGCTGGGGGTGACAACCTCTTTTTAGGCTGTCATGGCAGATGGAGGTGCTCACTTGCTTTGCTTCCCTCAGGATCTCCAGCAACAGGACGACCAATAGACATGGAAAACCTGGAAAAGTCAGGAATTTTTTTCGAATTTATTTTTTTCTGCTGATCTTACTCTTGCTTTTCCTCACTTTATGAATATTATGAATTGTGAAGGTCATAGACAAATGTGAGTAGGGAATTTTTTCAAATTCCCATTTAATGAACATCAAAACGTGTTCCAAAACCTTAATTTTCCATTTTCTTGATGTTCAGACTTCTTAGCTAGATTTTAATGCATGTTCGTCCAGTCGCTCTTACTTTACATTTGTAGAAGAAGTGAAAAATTATCAGAATAAAGCGAGTTCCAGGAACCCTCCTGTGCGCACAGCTTCAGACTATAGACAGGCGACCACTGGTCAGCAATAGGACTACACATTGTGTAAAGACCCAGAATAAAGCACAAAAAAATGTGCTACACTAGGATAGAAGCAATCACTAGTCGAAGTATCTTTACAGCAAGACCAACGTCTTGGTCATTTATGCAAATTAGTTACAAAAAACGATTTATTATGAAAAGCGAAAACACCAGTGGACAAACGTCCAGCACACAAGAACTCTCATGAAAACACCAATAACTCCCCAACACATATGAAAACATCATATTATAAACAACAATACTCTGCAAAATTACGCAACACATGGACATAAAAAATAACATAATTAGAATAGCAGTGCTACTTTCACTACACATTCATTCAAACTAGAATTTTAAACGTTATTCTTGCTTTCATTTTTTTCTGTAGAATGTCATTTTGTAGATCATAGTTTGTAGAGTGTCCTCTATGTGATAATTTTTCACTTTTTTGTGATGAAACAAGGTGCCACTCTTGCATTGGAAATGATGAACATTTGTGATTATCATCTTGTTTTCTCATTCTTATGTTTATTATTAAGTTTGTGTATTTTAGATAAATCAGAAAGAAGATGACCTTTGAGTAATTCGATTTAATGTGATTATTTATTGCTGCTTTTCACATTTGTAAATCTTTGGATGATAGTCTTTTTCGTTTCAAATAGTTTGCCATGTATGGAATTTAAATAAAACAAATTTTTTGCTTCTTTTAGCGCATCATTTTTTAGATTCAATGTTCCATGAATTGTGATCCCTGTTCGGCATCTATTATTGAATGTATAAGTTCAGAAATCACAAAAGTTTTTGACCTCGTTTTGGCTATAACATTTTTCTAACTTATTCCGTTTTGTCGCCCAGAAGAATCATTAGATTGAATCAATGCGCACCCTCATTTAACTCTGAAGTACAATTTCTCCAAAAACTTTCTGGAGATCCTGATCATGGGATGCGGTTTTTAAGTGGTGTGAATGAATGATCTGATTTGTGCTGTACAATAAGTAATCTGTTTTTCATGAAATGCTCCCACATTAAAAAATTGTATAAATAATCGGAATCATTACATGCTTTTGCAGTAAAATATTTGAAATGTTGCAGACTCAAGTGTTGCAGATTGAAATGTTGCTAATGAAATGTTGCAGATTCAAATTTGCAGTCGAGTATAATCTCATAATTCATGTATACTGAACTAATAAGTATGCATATGTAATGATTCATACTGAAATGCACATAAAAGCTCAGAAAGAATCTGAGGGATGACAGTAGAGACTAGAGGCTAATGAATCAGTCAAGCAAGTATACAAACAACTCTAAAAACAATCGATATTTTCAATCCAAAGTGGTGCCAAAAAGATGTGAAAATTGGTTTTTGTTGCTATGTTCACTTTCCATGCAAATTTTCAACTTTGACCATAGTTGTCTTACATTGCTTATCAAACCATACAGTGTTGTTCTTTTCTTGAGCTTTTTCTTTTCGTTTTCTTTACTCCTTTTCACCTTTGTATTTTTGTCCACTATTACTTCATCTTATTTCTATATTTCTTGTTTTACCTTTTTCTATTCTATTTTCCATGTTTTCCGCTACTTCATCGTTCTCTGGTTTTGGGTTCTTCTTGTTTCTTTGTGTTTCGTTTTTCTCTTGTTCTCTTTTCTTTTTCTTTTTTCAAGGACATTTGCATTGACAGCTGTTGCTCTCCGTGTAAAAAACGTTGTATGGAAGGCATTTACAAAAGTAAGTCGACATCCACACGTTTTCCGCATCATTTTGCATAAGTGATTAATCTTGTGAAAAACATATCACGACATCAGTAAAATCCTAGAAACCGGTAAATAGGTCTACGTCGTTCATGAATTTTTTGTATATATGTCACTTGAGGAAATTCTTCTCTTCAGGTCGTCGTTGTGATCACGATGGCTGTCTGTATAAGTGAATGATTTTATCCATTCAAAAAATCTTGTTTCGATTATATATCTGCGATTTTCAGATTGTTAGTATCATTGGTCACATGGGTCATTTCCACATTTAATGGGATTCAAATCAAGAAAGACTGAATTTATGTTAGGGACAACATCGTACATATGATCAAATGATGGCTGTTATATTTGATATATTTGAACGCTATTTGAGCTATATGTTTTACAGTAGGTCCAGACAAGATCTGTCGGTTGATAAGCACCATTTTGGAGCGAAAAATAACATCGAAAATTTATGTATACCACCTCTTTATACGACGTCCCTTTCTGAAAACATTTGATATTTTCATTCCGAAAAAAAACTGAATAGGTGCCTGGACAACGAATGTCACTTTTGCCCCCATTGTAGAACAATAATCGGTCGAACTTTTTCCACCCCAGAGTTTCATTGCGAATTGGAATTTGGCATAATTTCATCAATAAACCTATGTAGATTATTTTCTGTGATCAACAAAAAAAATTTAAATTTCATCTCATTTCTTTGAAGCCGGTGCTCGAAAAACTGGTTTTGACGTTTGATTTGTTGAATATCCGTTTCGTTGGTTATGATTTTCAAGTTTCGGAACGTAACCAATCTCTTACGTCGCTAGTTTGGCTGATTCGTTCGGTCTCGAACTATGGAACGTGTAAGCTTTTCTTTGGTTTAAAAAAGCTCGAATCCTAATTTTAAATTTTCAAATAAAGAATTCGTTTCTAATTTTAGATTTCTTTTATTTCTATGACAAATGTTTTGTCTGCGATTTCGATTTAATCTTAAATTTCGATTTTATGGTTAGGCAACGTCTTGTTCGAAACCGAAAACTTCAATTTATAAAGCTCGTACGACGATTATTATAAAAGAACCCATTATAGCTAAATATGAACGAAACGTACATACAGCCATTGAACGTTCCGGCAACGAAATTGACGATTTTTGGCCGAACGCACAAATTTACCAAAAAGCGTTATAATGAATTTTAAACGCCAGGATAGCGCCGGAGACGAAGATAAACGTTTGGTAGGGGATAACGATTTGATGGACATTTGATTTGACGGATCTGGACAAGTAGAAATGACGGAAAAATGTATTTCGTCGATGAAAATTCGTACAAAAAAAGAGTGAATCGTGCTTGTTTTATTCTCGATATTTTCTATTTGCTGAAAAACAAGATTTTACTTTTTTTAATTTGCTGCGTTGAAAATTCGGTTCCGATTTAGACTTTTCGTTCTCATATTGCAAACTGTTAAATTTATGCCTTAGACTTTTTTGCGCTTGTGCGAAACATCGGAGACCTCGCAAAAATCTACTTTTTACAACGAATTTGTCACTAAGCTTACAGAAAAATAGCGTTTTCATGATTTGCATTAGTCTTGTTAGTAGTGAAAAACTTATCCACATCGATGTATAAAATCTGTGAATATTGGTTCACATTCTAGAGCCAGAAGACTTTATATAGTCAAACTGACTATCAAAAAGTTTTAACTCTTAAAGTTGTGACTCTTACGTTAAGCCTCAAGAATGCTGCATTGCCAGCAAGATGCGACTTCTACAATAAACAAAATGATCTCCAGATGAGTTTCAGCTATGGTTGGCTCTGACTGTAAAAAAACTGTAGGATTAACGTAACTTTGTTGAGTGAAAAGGGTTAGCTCAAAATTTTTTAGTTGAAACAACTCAACTTTTGTTGGGTTAATCCTACGCAAGTATTGCATGCCTTGAATGTAACAAAGTTACGTAGTCATTTGTGTAGAAGTTGCGTAGGATCTATAGTCTGTTTTTTCAAACGAGCCTCGGTGTAGAGCAAGATTCTCAGGCATATGAAAAACCTGCGCGTAAGCTGGTCGATGATTTCCTATCCAGTCGACTGTAGTCGGGAGAAAAAAACTAATTTTTATCTGGCAGGAAAATCGCGATCCCACGACGCTGCTTAATTGTGTATGCCTTATTGCCTTCCGCCAATTTTTTCCTCATTACCTTTTTTACCTTTTACCTCTTTCACCTCTTTTACATCGATATTTTGACGGAAAAATGTTTGGGAATGGTTCACATTGTGAAAAAACTGTGGAAGATCAAGCCCGAAACGACGCATTTTGGTTAACGTTAGAAAGGTTAAAATCACAAAATTTTTCTGCACTGTTAGTTCCCCAAATTTTGCTTTTTGGAGAGAAAAATTCGGAAAAGGGAAAAAATTTTGGGCTCTTTTCCCATTTGGGAAGGAAATTTTCGGGATCGGATACAGAAAAGATGCATTTTGCTGCATTTTAGAAGGTCCAAATCTCAGAATTTTCCTAGCAGCACAGGTGCGGCTTTTAGCATGTCTACCTTGACTTATCATAGGTGGCGCGATAGCGTCGACCTGTAATATACTTGGCCCCCAAATTTCATGTCCTCCCCCTCTGGAGCAAAAACGGTAGGAGCAAGAACCTTCGGGTTTTATTCATAATTTCGGACATATGGGGCAAACTATGGGGTGCCTTTTTTCATTTCGCCTCCATCTGCAAGTGGTGCTCAGTGCTATGCCATTAGGACGCAAGACATTAGGACGCAGACATTAGGACACTGGAACATTAGGACGCAGGACATTGGGACGCAAGACATTAGGACGCAAAGACGTTAGGACCCAGGACATTAGGATGCAAGAACATTAGGACGCAGGACATTAGGATGCAAGAACATTAGGACGCAAAGACACTAGGACGCAGAACTTTTAACATCCGAGGACCTTAAAACATATAATCGTGTCACAAAATAATCGAATTTATTGCTGCATGGAAATTTTTCCCAGCATTAATTTTATTATATGAAAGATATGTGTTGATAATGTATTGTTTCGTGTTCATGATTTCATTTTTACTAATGAGAGAAAGTGACACTCAAGAAAAATCAAGCCCTTGTCTTTTCGAGATCCAGTGACACACCTGATTCATTTGCATGTCCAAATGCTAACATGAAAGAAACGAATATTAATGAATTTTTACAATTCTAGCACTTTCTGTTATTTTTTGGCTCCCACTAAAATTTTATGGTTCCCTATTATTTCGCAAAACAAACTGCTCGTAAGACTTTTTCCATAAGACTCCAGGATGTGGCGTTTTGGGACTTTTTCAATATCGTTTAAACATATACTGAACATTAGTTTCCCATGCTATATACACATCTTTCTTTTTGTCTAAAAATAGAATCAATATTTTTTAGGTTTGAACTGAGCATGTCATTTTTTGTGTGTCACGTTTTCCTGTTCAGTTTCTGGTAAAACTATCGCCATTGTCAGTTCAGTTGTTAAATTTTTTATGAATATGGCTGGTGTTGTCAAATCTCATAAAAATTTTGATAAGTTTCTTCACGAGGGAAAATTGTATTGCAAGGTAAAGCTTATGCATGCAATTATCCAAAACTTTCAGAATGACATTTATAGGATTGGGAGAATGTCAATGGTTCAGTAAGCTGGAGATGCGACCAAAAATTTGGGCACCAAAAGTGTAAGGGGCGACTAAAAGTGGACAATCAGGGTGTCATAAGGATTATTAAACTGCATACTTGTGCCCTCAACATTAATAGAGCTGAAGTAATGCTTCAAATAATTAGAACACATGATAATTTCTTATTGTTTATATATTTTTTTTAGATTTTACAAGCAGTTACCACTGCATGACAAAGGGCCATTCAAACTCAAGAAACTTCTCGACAAATTTTATCGGCCGCAACAGGACCATTGAACAATGAAGCCAAAGCCAGATTTCTACGATACTGTACAATTCAACAACAATTGGCTCGTGATGGGATGCATGTTCATATGCCTTATCCAAATGCTTTAACCATTGCGGATATACATATGCCTCCAGCTTTATCCATTACAGAAGGCAGTGCTCCATTTCTTTTATTCGACTCTGGAGCTGCTGATCGAGACTATTTTTTCATATTTGGGACTGAATAGAATATCGAAACACTACAAAACAGTCAGGTGAATTTTAAAAAAATTTTGAATTATTGTAAAAATTTGGCAAGCTTATTTCTTGAAACCTAAAATCAAAGGTGGCGTTGTAAAGGGGGATGGTTCGGCCAGCTATCCCCCAGATTTCAGTACTCCACCAAAATTTTGAAAATTTCAACCTATTCAAATTTTCCTGGAAATTTTTAAGAAAACAGTAACATTTTTTTGCTGAAATTAAGTAGTTAGAACTTATTCAAAAGTGATCACAATGCTCTAAAACTTCGTTTTTAAAAAATGTTTCCGAGCGTGCTCTTCATTTCCAATGGTAGTGAACATACATGTTCCCGAAGAGAGGGATTTGCTGGGGTTCTGCCTGACCCCTTGTAGAACCCTGGCTGACCATCAACAGAATCTCGGCTGATCGCCCAGAATTTCTACTTTTTTGGAAAATTTTCAACTTAAGTCAAATAAATTTCCCAACAGCTAAAAGTCATAAAATTTTCTCAAAAATCTAGTCCACATCTTTTTCTAGCATGGCAACTATCGAAGCAAGTATATTCTCCTTTTTTCTGCCCATCGGGGCATTTTCTAGTACTCTGCGTTGATACCACTGCTT